>CAUYUJ010017057.1:90418-102918 GCA_963575745.1 Prorocentrum cordatum | reverse complement strand
TATGCTGTGGTTGATCGGCATGGCTGGGTAGAGGGGGGAGGTGGAGGACGATGAGGGAGACGGGGAAGGTGAGGAGGAGGAGGAGGAGGATCAGAGTCAGCGCAGGATGCGTCTTACCGAGCGCGTTCCACTACTCGCAGAGAGCCTACTCGCAAACGCACGAAAAACACATGCCTGCTTCGATGTAATTTATCGTAGATCCCCCGCGGCGGATCCAGGCCATTTGCGAGTAGTTACTTCGCGAGTGGTGGAACGCGCTCGTCTAGCGTCAGCGATGCTGAGGACCCCTCCCCATGAGTCAGTCGCTCGGGACCTCTGGCGTTGCGCCTCACCACTGGCGTGTCGCCCCCATTGCAAGACGAGCGCCGTGCGGACCCGCCAGTCAGGCAAGTTTTAAAACGGAGTCGCCCGTCATCCTGCGAATGTCAAAGAGTTCTCACAGACTGGGAGGAGATGGCCAGCAAGAACCCCGCGATGGCAGGGAATCGCTTTCCGTCCATGCCACTGCTGCTAGTTTGTACAACTCCAGTGACCAATGACGGGTGCTCTCACGCGAGAAGATATTATCCGTCCTTGTGGTTGATGCTGTCTGCGCTACGGCACGAGCTGCACAATCCAGTTCGCATCGCGGCTGGCAATATACTCGTTTCTGCTCATGGATTGCGGAAGTCTCAAAGGAGAGCGCTCTGCCACAAAAGAACTGTTTTCAACGGGTGCAACTGTGTGGAGCGTTTGAGACCAGTATGCGGCGCGCTAGGGGAAGAGTCACATTTTAAATCCAGCCGCCATCCGTGGAACGATGAGAACCTGTGAGGACGAACTTGTGCGGTGCAAAAGCTATGGCTGATTAAAAGAAGTGTCGCCTTCCATCGGTGGAACTGCTGGACGTCCCAAGCCTCAGGGCCATAAATTGTGAGGAAATATGAGGTGAAACGCCCACCCCGCTCTACCAGCATGCTTGGTGGTGCGGCGAGGAGGAGATACTCATAAGGAAGAGGGATGGAGAAAAGACGAGCAGGAGAAGGAGGAGGAGAGGAGGAGGAGGAGGAGGAGGAGGAGGAGGAAGAGGAGGTGAGGAGGAGGAGGAGGAGAGGAGGAGGAGGAGGGAGGAGGAGGAGGAGGAGGAGGAGAGGGGAGGAGGAGGAGGAGGAGGAGGGGGGGCCCAGGCGGGAGAAGGGAGCAGGGAGGAGGGCGCCGTAGAGGGCAGGAGGGAGGCGCGAGGGCGAGACCGGCCGGAGCTGCGCACGAGCAGCCCAGCCAAGGACCGGGAGCAGCTCGAGGTGGAGCTCGCGGTCTCGGGCTGCAGCGGGCAGAGCTACCGGCGCGAGCCCTCCCAGGCAGGGCTGGACCTAAACTCGGAATCGTTTTACCGATCCCCATCCCCATCCTCCTCCCTCCTCCTCCTCCTCCTCCTCCTCCCTCCTCCTCCTCCTCCTCCTCCTCCTCCTCCTCCTCCTCCTCCTCCTCCTCCTCCTCCTCCTCCTCCTCCTCCTCCTCCTCCTCCCCTCCTGCTCCTCCTCCTCCCTAGCCCCGCCCAGGAGCGTCCGGTTTCGCCGTCGTCGGCATCCTCGCTGGTCCATCGGCGACGACGCACCGCCGATGCTCAGGGCCCCCCCCCCCTCAGTATCGTTTAACCAATCCCCATCCCCATCCCCATCCCCTTCGAGACCGCCACCAAATTACCCCCCCAGTTGGGGATACACCCCTCCAAACCCGAAGGATACGGCCTACATCCCCATCTCGGGGGAGAAGTCGGCCAGTGGGGCCCACGCCACGCCGCTGGGGATAGGGATCGGATAAACGATGCTCACAAACGCTGTTTTGCTGGACTTCGGCTGTGCCTTGTGCTTCGTCTCCGCAGGGAGGCACACAGGAAGGCAGGCAGAGCGAGACGAGAAAAAACAGAAAGCGAAAACCGAACGACAAAGCAGCGGCTAGCTCCAGCCCTGCCCCCAGGCCCTCTGCCCGAGCTCCGAGGGGGGGCCCGCCATCCTGGTCTACTACGCGCCCGCCCTGATGCAGAAGGCGGGGGCCGCCGACCCGTGCGGCGCCCTGGTGCTGCTGGCCGACATCCTCCGGCAGGCCCGCGGGCTCTTCCCCCTGCGGAAGGACAAGGCCAGCGAGACGGTCCTCGTGCGCATCGACGCCCTGAAGGACGGAAGGAGAAAGAACGCCATGAGCATCGACTTTTGGCGCTCCGCGCGGATTTCTTGTGTCGGCGCCTAGGGCCTGGGGCCCCCCGGCGGCGCCTCCGGCGCCGCCCCTGGCGCGCTCCGCGCGCCAGGGAGGGAGTTCCAGCGCGGATCCAAGAAATCCGCGCGGGGCGCCAAAAGTGTATGTTTATGCTTATGTTTCTTCTTCCCGAGGAGCTGCAGGTGTCGGCCATCCGGCAGCCCTCGCAGCCGGGGGACGTCTGGGTCCTGCACAGGACTCGGGCCGGGCGAAAGGGGGGGATTGGGAAAGGGGGGGTTGCAAAATTTGCTGCATGCGGCTGGTTTCGGCCTCACCGAGGGGCCCATTCCTCGATACATAGCCGCCTCCGGCGCCGGGAGGCGCCGGGAAGATCAGCTACGTGAGCTGATTCTCAACCCCCCCTTTGCTATCCCCCCCTTTCGCCCGACCCGAAGGACGTCCACGAAGGAGGCCCACGTGCACCAGGTCAACCTGATGCGGAACAACGGCAAGAACATCGACTGGGACACCAGCCGTGTGCTGTTCGTCAACGATGGGCGCGTGGCGCCGGATGCCGCCATGCTGCGCAGCAGGAGCGGCAGCTTCGGCCCAATGCCTGCCAGGGCGAAGTTCCAATCCATCGTTCGGAGAAGAATGTCTTTCTCGCCCAGCCGGAGGCGTCCGCCGGTTCGCGCGAACTCCCTGCCGCCTTGGGATGATCAGGTGACAGCGTCTGTCCTCTCTCTTTCTTTCTCTTTCTCTCTCTCTCTCTCTCTCTCGCTCTCTCTCTCTCTCTCTCTCTCTCTCTCTCGATTCTCTCCATGTTTGTTACGTCTATAAAAACGCATGTGCGTACACATATCTCTCTCAGTCTCTCTCTCTCAGTCTCTCTCTCTCTCTCTCTCTCTCTCTAGATTCCTTTATTGTTGTTATCTCTCTCTCTCTCTCTTTCTCTCTCGCTCCCTCTATATATATATATATATATACACTTATAAATTTATATATATAATAATAGTAATAATAATAATAATGATAGTAATAATAATAATAATAATAGTATTAATAATAATAGTAATAATAGTAATAGTAACAATAATAATAATATTATTATTAATAATAATAATAAGAACAACAACAATCATAATAATAACAACTTGTATGTGTGTATGCTCGTGAACACATACACACAGTATGGCCGTCGGTTTATCCCGCCACCATGCATGGCTTGCAGGTCACAGTCCTCAGGGATGCTTCTTGGAGTGTCTTGGGAGCGCTCTCGGGGCTCTCTTGGGGGCAGTTTTGGGGGCTTCTTGTGAGCATCTGGGGGGCCTCAGAGCTTCTTGGGGGCCTCTCAGGACTTCCTGGTGGCCTCCCAGGGCCGAGAGCTCGAAATGTCCATTCGGGTCCCCCGTCGGGGCCCCTCTTGGAGCCGCCTTGGGGGTTTCTGGGACCGTCTTGGGTGCCCCTTGGGAAGCTTGGGGGGCATCTTGGGCCGTTGTGGGACCCTCTTGCCCTGCTGGAGGCTGCTTGGGCCGTCTTGGGGCGATCTTGGGAGCTTCTTGGACCGTCCTGGAACGTCGGGAAGCCGAAAGGGCGAGAACGCCAACATCGTCAAAATGTTTGCATCTTGGGAGGCCTCTTGGAAGCCTCCTGGGGCGTATTGGGGGCATCTTCGGCGTCTTGGTCCGATCGTATGACGAGCCGGGGCCCTCTTCTACCGTCTTCGAAGCCTCTTAGGGTCCTCTTGGCCCGTCGTGGAACTCTCGTGGCGTCCCAAAATCTCAGGCGACACACCCTGGCAGGGCCCGGGACTGCCTGGGAAACTGAAGGCCCGGGCCCTTAAGAACACTTCAGAACCCTCAGGAACCACAAGCCCTCTACCTCGCAGAGCTGCATGAGCCGTGGGGCCTTCCACTACGTGCCGAAGGCATGGTGGCGGATGCGTGTGTATACGTGTATACATATACATCTATATATATATGTTTATATATATATGTACATACATATGTGTGTGTCTAGTTTTATATGTGTGTGCTAACCCTTGGGCCAAAGTCTGGCCAAATTATGCGATCATGTGGTCCTCAGCATTTGCGGAAACCCGTGAGGGAGGACCAGAAGGAGGAGGAGGAGGAGGAGGAGGAGGAGGACTTGAGTAAGCACAGAAAGTAACAACAATGCTGCAATTGTTCCCTCCCGTCCCCAGCCTCCATCCTCGCCCTTACACAAGTTGTTCTGTCCACCGCAAGAAACGTCCCCTTGAAAGACGAGCGCACTAGTATGTGCATCCCATTCAGACGAGAGCCTCGTTTTGAAATGGACTGGCTTTGCATCTTTCCAGCGTGCTATAAGACACACGAAAAGCCAGGACCTTAAAAGGTTAACAGGATGTCCAGCGAGATCCCCGATGTGATGAGGAACCGCCCCGAACCTTGCACTGCACATCTGAACATATCTGCTTGCCAAATGTGTGGACGTCAAATGCGAGAGCCCCAATGTGGAAAGGAACCGCCATACATCCGTTCCCATGAGTCGTTGAAAGTACGTATTTTTGGAGCTCCCGATTCCAATTTATTGTAAGCACCTTCCTACTTCAATGATCGAGTGGCTTCACCGTTTTCGGTCCTCTTCAGGGGGCGGGCGGACACCCAATCTTCTTTCAACGCAGTCCTATATCATGTCTCTACCTACTTCTTCTAACCGATGGGCACATAGGTTCAACCTTCTGGTCGTTTGGCTGATGGAACTCCGGCAAAAACCACATGTTGAACAGGAACGGTTCTCCGTCCTTGCGGTTCATGCAAGCGCTCAAAAAGAAGATGTGTACGGCGCGAAGGCGAAAGTTCTATGTTGAAAAGGAGTCGCCCTCCATCCTTGTAGTTCTACAAACTGTTGAAACGAATGTTCGCCGCTCTAAGGCCAGAGCCCAATTAAGAAACGTTTCACTCCATCCTTCTAACTGCTGCGAACCGTTACAACTAATGCGCGCGGCGCCAAGGCGAGCTCCCCATGTTAAAACGGAGCCGCCTTCCATTTTTTAAGTGCTGTAAAATATTGCGACGCAAATGCGCGAGGCGCGAAGGCGAGAGCCTCATTTTGCAAACCGTCCCCATCCATCCGTGCAGTTCTCGCATGCTTGAAACGAGCGCGCGCGGCGCTAAGGCGAGGACCCCGGTTGGGAAAACGAGTCGCCCTCCACCCGTGAAATTGCCACAAGCGTTTAAGACGAATGTGCGCAGAGCTTTGGCGAGAGTCCCGTTGTGAAGACCCTCCCCTTGCATTCTTATTAGCGCTGCGAGTTCTTAAGACGAATAAGGTTGGCGCTCAGGCGAGAGTCCAATCTTGAAAACCAACAGCACCATCCTTGTAACTGTTGCCAGTTTTTAAACGAATATGCGCGGCGCTACGGCAAGAATTCTGCACTGAGAAGGAGCCGTCTTCCATCCGCGTACTTGCTGCAACCTGTTAAGACGAGTGCTCACGGTGCTAAGGCGAGAGCCAATCTAGAAATGTCCCTCCTCGATCTTCCTAACTCTTGCGAACCGCTACCACCTATGCACGCGGCGCTACGGCGAGCTCCCCGTTTTGAGGCGGAGCCGCCCTCCATCTTTCCAAGTGCTGCGGAATCTTGATAAGCACATACGCGCGGCGCTACGGCGAGAGCATCATTTTGAAGACCGCCCCGCCGCCCTATCCATCCCTGAAGTTGTCGCATGTGTAAAACGAGCGTGCGCGGCGTCACGGCGAGGTTCTCCAGGGGGATCTTCTGGGGGGGGGGCTAAAGAAGGCCCTCGCCGGGGGCCTCTGACGGGCCTCTTGGCCTTCAGAGGTTGCTTGGGGGACCTCATTGGGCAGTCTTGGGGCACTCCTCGCACGCTTTAGGGTCGTCGTGTGGAGGTTTTCGAGGCCGTCTTGGCGACATCCCACTGGGACCCTGAACGGTTGTCGGAAGCCCGAAAAGGCGAGGCTATGCAATTTGTTGAAAAACCGCGGGCGGTGATCCATCAGTTCGGCCTGCGAGGGGCGAGGTCCTCGGAGCGTCTTGGGGACCATTTGGGGCCCATCTTGGGCCGCCTTGGAGGCGTTTTGGGGCCATCCTGGCGGTCTTGAAGACGACATCTCAAGGCATGAAGTCCTGCTTCTGGTGTTTGCATTGGATGCTGGGTGGCCGCGCCAAGCACCCCCTCTGCAAGGCGAGATGGAGCGGAGGATATAGTGATTCGAGGCCTATCACACCACTGTGTTTGGCTCGCGGACTAGAGGGCTGTTAGAGGCCTCTTGGGCACTCCTGAGGTACATCTTGGGTTCCTTTCTCTGGGCGCAGGGAGCATCTTGGTGTGTCCTTGGTTTCGCTCTGATTTCTCCATGTTCCAGAACTTTGCGTTATACGCTTCGAGGCCCAATGAGGTTAGAGGGTTCGAAGATGGAAGGTCGGAGGTTGGTTGGAATATTGGAGGTTGGATTGAGCAGTCTCGGAATGTGTTGCTTGGGACGTTGTTGGAACGTCGTGGTGCTTGTGGCAAGACCTCGGTGACGTTCGGGGTATTTTTGTCTGTTTTGAGAAGTCGAGAAGTATGGAGGCCTTTTTCAACCTCTCTTGGGCTGTCTTGGCGCCGCCTTGGGTAGTCTCGGAGCCCCTTTGGGGCTGTCTCGGGCTCCCCGCAAAGACTGTCTTGAGCCGTCCGTGGAGCTTCTCGGGAGACCTCTTGAGCCGTTTCAGGTGGTTTTTGTTGGAGCCCTCTTGGGCAGTCTTGGAGCTCTCTGAAGCCATCTTGAAGCCGTGTTGAGCTGAGGAGTCGGACAGGCGAAACATATTGCACGATTTGGCCTGTTGTGACAATGTTGGCTGTGTGAGGCCTTTCTTGGCGCGTCTTGGAGCCTCCCTTGGAGATTATTGCGAGCCTCTCGGCGCCACCTAGGCCTTAGGACCCCTTGGAACTTCCTAGGGTGGCCCCAAGTGCTTTTTGGGCGCATCTTGGGAGACTCCTGGAGGATCGTAGGGTCGCCCTGGGTGGGTGCAGCTTCCGGAAGGCTCACACGACGTGTCCTGGGAACGCCCGAGAATGCCAGGAAAGTGACGAGGGCAGTGAATGATCGTGCATTCCCGCAAGCACACACAGTTGTATGAGCCCTGGGGCACGGCACTACGAGCTGACGGCTTGGTGACGGATCTGCCTCATCTCTCTCGTTCTCTCTCTCTCTCTCTCTCTTGTTCTCTCTCCCTCGCGCTCTTTCTCTATCTCTCTCTCTCTCTCTATCTCTCTCGTTCCCTCTATATATATATATATATATATATGTATATATATATGTGTGTATCCCCAGTTTCGGCTCGAGGGTCTCCAGATCCGGGGCGCAGCCAAGACACGAAGCCCCCAGCATTCCATAGTTAGCACGGCGATACTGGACCTGCGGCCCTCACTGCAGGGCTGATTCGCGCCACATCCTCTCACAGATCTCCGGGCGCGGGCCGCAATTGCTCCAAGAAGCCCTCGCCGTGCGCTTCCGCAGCCCAAGCCACCAGGCAGAGGCCGCCCAGAGGCAACCTCAACGGAACGGCAGGACGCCAACCTCAGCCGACAGGAAGCTTGCGGCGCCGTGCTCCAGAACAGCGGTGGCGTCGACCGAGCAGTCGCTGCTTTCAACGACCGTGCTCGCAAGCACCAAGCCGATTCTGACAACATCTATCATCAACACCGCTCCGACCAGCGCAAGCTCCGGGGCGAGCTGGTGAAGCCGCGCGGGCAGAACATGAGCAGCTACACCAAGCGGCACCACTTCCTGAAGCACAAAACGGGCACCAGCCGTGATTCAGCGACCGCGGCCGACGCCCGCCCACCAGAGCAACTTCACTGCCCCTCTCCAACAGCCGCGACGCCCCGACGCACCCAAATGAGGACGTCCCGATCGCGCCGCCGTTTCACAGGACCGATCCAGGGATTCCACGCACCATCACCAGTGGCATCCGCCAAGGCCCCACCAGCGCCAAAACATTTTTGGTCGGCGGGTCGGGAGCGGGCCTCTTCCCGTCAAGAGCTACCAGCGCCAAAGCACTAAGCGCGGATGCTTGGGATTTTGCCGCCACTTCCCAACGGCCTCCTCGGAGGGGGCAGCCGCCACCTGAGAACCTTGGGACTCACCCGCTGCAGCCACGGCCAGGCCTTCTGGGCACACCCACCTGGGCGGGGCCCAGGGCGACTCCAAGCGAGGCGCCAGTGACACGCACGGCACGGCAAACGCCATTGCCAGCACCACCTTCCACGTCACTGGCTCCCACGACTGCATTCACGCGAGCTGCCGAGTCGGACGACGCAAGGGATCCCTGCGTTGAGGTGCACCCGCCGGACAGAGCGCCAGGCAGCGTGAGGGCGTGGTTGCTTGATCTCGGGACTGAGCCTGGGCCCATTAGGGAAAACGCAAAGCCCACCAGGGCCGAAGCGCCGTCCGACACCACAGACCTCGCCCCGCCACCTGGGCCTCCGCCCACCCAGGAAATCACCGAGGTGACGGTCACCAGCGGCAGTGGTCCGGGATTGCGCTTCCCATCATTAGAAATTATGGGAAACGCAATTGTGGCTCATTGACTGTTGTTTTTGAGGAGAATCGCGTTTCCCATAATTCGCAGGGCTTCGGCCAGGTCAAGAACTGCACAACGGGCCAACACGGCGCCGTCACTGGCCGCACGGGGGATGAGAACCAGCGCTGGGTGCTCCTGCAGGCCAGTGGCACCACTGCCGTTCTGTCCGCGACACGCTTGATCCCTCGCGCCCCGCAGCGTCCAGCGAGGGGCAGCAATGCGCCAACGTCAGGGCCCAGGTCAGCAGAGACGTCGGACTTGTCGACGGCGAGATCTACGGCAAAGGCGCCAAGCCCGCCTGCACACATGCAGAAGACTGCGCCAGGGCCTGAGCTCGCACCCCCCAATGCCATCCGTCGCACCAGCGACTGCGGCACAGACACGGCCCACGTACACCTGGGGAGAGAGGGGGCGCCTTAACAGCATCAAATTCCGCTCAGGCACATATCGGCACAAGCTCCCCTCGGGCGCTTACTGGCGCCTACGCCTCGTCCTCCTCGCCCCCGCCCTCGCCCTCGCGGTCGCGGCCAGCTCTCGGCTCGCGCCCGCGACTGTGACGAGCAGTGCAACGAGCACCAAGGCGGCGCGCAGCACGCACAGTACCAGTTTTCTGACACTGCCCAGCACGACAGACTCAAGGGAGACGAGCAGCGCAACGAGCACCACGCCTTCGAGCAACATGTCAGGGACCACAACGGCACTGTACAATACGACGGGATCAAGCACCACGACGTTGCGCACCGAAACGAGTTCCAGCACCAATAGCCGCACTCCCAAGAGTGAGACTAGCAGCGCAATGACCACCATGTCCCCGAGCGGCACATATGCGACCATCGCGACACCGAGCAGCACGACGCAATCGAGCACCACGACTTCGAGCAGCACGACGGGCGTCAGGCCTAACAGACTCACGCTCACGAGTGAGACGAACAGTCCAGCTAACAACCCGTCCTTCAGCAGCACGGCTGATGCCAGCGCTTGGACGCTGGGAACGCAGCGGAGATGAGCACCACGGCGTTGGACAGCACGACGGGACCCAGCACCAGCAGCCTCACGTCTGCGATTGAAAGAGGCAGGGCGGCGAGCACCACGACTTTGAGCAGCAAGTCGGGACCACCGCCTCGGCTCTGAGCAGCACGACGGCATCAGGCCTCACGGCCTTGCGCATCAAGACGGGGCCCAGCTCCAGCAACCGGACATCCACGAGTGGGACGAGCAGGGCAGCGATCATCCAGGTTTGGAGCACCACGCCCAGGACCATCGCGACACCGCGTAGTGCGACGCAGCCGAGCAACACGACGCCGAGTACGACGGAACAGAGCTCCAACAGCCTCACCCCTGCGAGCAGCACCTCGGCTCTGCGCAACGCGACGGAGTCGAGCTCCGCGACGTTGGGTAGCATAATTAGCGGGACTCAGCATCGCCACGTCTTGCAACAGCACGTCTGTCCCTGGCGCCTCGACGCTGAGTGGCGCGAGAGGGTGGGGCATAACAGCATCGAACAGCATGTCGGGTGCCAGCGCCCACGCCCTCGCGTTCATGAGCGTGACGAGCAGCGCGTGAAGGTCCATGGTCAGCCCACCGGGGCTCGCGCACACAGGCACCAGCAGCTTCACACCCCCGACTGCGATGAGCAGTGCCACGAGCAGCACGTCCACCGGCAGCACCCACGCGACGAGCATTGGGACACGGCGCAGCACGAGGGAGTCGAGAACCACCACGACGCGCAGTGCTAACGGGATCGAGCATCAGCAGCCCAACACCGAGTGGGACGAGCAGCGCACGGAACACCACGCCCACTTCGACACCGAGAAACGCGACAGAGCGGAGCACCACGAGCTGCGCAGCACGACGGGATCCCGCGCCAAGAACCTCACACCTACGAGGGAGACGGCCAGTACAGCGATCGCCACATCTGTCAGCAGCGCGCCAGGGACCAGCATCTCGACTCTGAGCAGCGCGGCGAGACCAAGCATCCCGACGTGGATCACCATGACGGGCCCAGCATCAGCAGCCTTGCGTCTTAGAGTGAGACGAGTACTGCCACGAACATATCGCGTTCGAGCAGCACGTCTGGAACCGCTTCGGCACCGTGCAATGCGACGGAGCGGAGCGCCACACGTCGAGCAGTTCGACTGGACCCAGCACCGGCACCCCCACCACTACGAGCGGGACGAGCAGTGACACGAGCACCATGTCTTGGAGCAGAACGTCTGAGACCAGCTCCAGGCCGCAGGGCGGCGCGACGGAAGCAAGCAACATCGCGAGGTGCACAGGCACAGGATACTGCATCAGCAGCCTCACACCTACCAGCGAGACGAGAGCTGTTTTGAACACCACGGCTTGCAGCAGAACCCAAGTGGCCAGCGCCTCGTCATTGCGCAACGCGACGGAGCTGAGCGCCACGACTCTGAGCATTACGTTACGATCCAGCACCAGCAGCCTCGCACTTGCGAGGAGGGCGAGCATTGCAGAGAGCACTGCGCTCCCCAGTGACAAGGCAGGGACCAGCACCCAGACACCCGAAAACTACGGTGGGACCAAGCATCACTGCGCCGCGCATCAAGACGGGGCTCAGCAGCAGCAGTCCGACGTCGATGAGTGAGACGAGCAGGACAACGTGCATCACGCCTACGAGCAGCACGTCTGGGACCACAGCGGCACCACGCAGCATCACGAAATCAACCATTACGTCGTCGAGCAACACGACGGGATCCAGCACCAACAGCCTCGCACCGACGAGCGAGACGAGCGGTGCATCGAACATCACGTCCTTCAGCAGAACGTCTGCTAGCAGTACCTCGACACTGAACAACGCGACGGAGCCGAGTACTATGACGTTGGGCACTACGGCGGGATCCAGAATCACCACGCCTCTTCGCAGCACGTCGGCCACCAGCGCCTCGGCCACCAGCACCTCGCCACGGGGCGGAGCACCACCGCGTCGAACAGAGCGACGGGAGCCAGCACCAACACCCTCACTTTTACGAGTGTGACCAGCAGTGCAACGATGTCCTTGGTCAGCCGACCCGGGCTTGCGCACGCGGGCACCAGACGCCTCCCACCCACGACTGCGACGACCAGCGCTGCGTGCAGCGCGACCGCCAGCCGCACCTACGCGACCAGTATAGGGGACCGCATGCGAAACCTACCCCTACCCCCTACGATTTCTGAGGGGAAGGGTGGGGTTCACTTCGCTCGGGAGCTCCCGAACGAAGTGAGCCCCCCCTCCCCCTCAGAAATCGTGGGCGGTAGGGGTAGCGTTCGCATGCGGCCCCCTACAGTAGTCGCACGCCCACGAGCGAGACGAGCGCGGGACGGCCGGGCAAGTTGAGCAGTGCGTCGGGGCGGCACGTCGTGCACCACCCACGGCGAGAGCGCGACGGGGCGGCACGCAGCGACCCCCTGGACGCGGGGAGCCGCTGGGAACCCGCCCCAGACGTCAGGCCGATCATACCCCAGACTGCACGGGGTTCCACCACGCGGAACTCGGCTCATCCCCGACCTCTGGACGCCCGAAACGGGTACGGAAAGAAGGGGCACAGTGCCCAACAGCAGTTCCTGCTCATGTTGAACAGGACTCGCTGTCCACGCCGCCGCGGCCTGTGTCCACTCGAGACAGAAGGCCGCTGGCTTGGGACAACATTTGTTGTTGGGCATTGTACCCATTCTTTATGTACCCATTTCGGGCGTCCAAACTACCGCTCCCTTTTGACCTCGCCCCCCCCGCCGCCTAGAAGGCACGTGGCGACTGCGC
>CAUYUJ010017057.1:60418-87918 GCA_963575745.1 Prorocentrum cordatum | reverse complement strand
GGGGAGGGGGAGGAAGGGCGGGAGGAGCGAGATGGAGAAGCAGGTAGAGGGGAGGATAGGCAGGTGAAGCAACGAGGAAGAGCGGCAGGAGCAGGCTCGAGCTGGGACTGAATCCAGCCCTTGGGAGTGCCACCGGGGGCCTGGGGAACCCCTGGGGTCTGGCGCGAGAGCTCTTGGGAGTGAAGCTCAAGCTGGGGAGGGAGGAGGGAGACGGGGTAGTCCCCTCCTCCCTCCCCCATCCTCCCTCTCCTGTTTCCATCCCCTCCCTACTCCGCGCGCGCGATCCTTCTGCACACGCCCCGCCCGCGCACGACAAGCGGGGGAGGGAAGTAGGAAAGGAACGGGGCAGAGGATGAATGAGGAGATAAGGGGAAGGAAGATGGGGAGAAATGGAGTGGAGAGGAGGAGGAGGAGGAGGAGGAGGAGGAGGAAAAAGAGGAGGAGGAGGAGGAGCAGGAGGAGGAGGAGCAGGAGGAGGAGGAGGAAGGAGGAGGACGAGGAAGGACGAGAAGGAGGAGGGGGACGGGGACGGGAACGGGGACGGGGAATGGGAGGGAGAAGGGAGGGAGGAAGGGAGAAGGAGGAGGAGGAGGAGGAACAGGAAGAAGAAGAGGAGGGAGGAGGACAAAGATGAGGGGAGTGAGTGGGCTGGAGGACGACGAAGAGGAGGTGGTGGTAGAGGAAGGAAGACGAGGAGGGAGGTGGTGGCGGGGGGGATAAGGGGGAGGAGGTGGTGGCGGATGTGGAGGGCGCAGGAGGTAGTCGAGGAGGAAGAGATGGGACGAGGGACAAGGCAAGAGTGAGGAGTGAGGAGTGAAGAGGGAGAGGAGGATGAGGAGGAACGAGGAGGCACGAAGAGTGAGCTTGAGGAATAACGGGAGGCCAGCCAGGCTTGTCATTGGGGGCACTTGCCGACCGGCGTCTGGAAGCCCGCCCCTCCGCCATAATGCAACAACGACACGTTGCTGTATTTTTTGCACGCGCTGCTGGCAGCGCCCCCTTGCGTCCTCGTCCCCCTCATCATCCTCCTGCTCCTCCTCCGTGTCCTCCTGCTCTTGTTTATCATGTTCCTCTTCTTCTCCCTCCTGCCACATCAACTACTATTTCTCCTCATCATACGAATATGCACCATCACCATGACATGATCAGAATCATCATCAACATCATCAGGGTCATCAGCAGCATCGTAGTCGTCTCCATCATCCTCATCATCATCGTCATCCGCATCATCATCGCCATCGTCATCGCCATCCTCAGCAGCATCATCAGCAGCAGCATCATCATCCGCATCGTCATCATCATGATCACCATCACCACCACCACCATCATCAGCAGCAGCATCAGCATCGTCAGCATCAGCATCAGCATCAGCATCATCATCATCATCATCATCATCATCATCATCATCATCATCCACAGCAGCATCATCATTATCGTCATCGATATCATTATCAGTAGTACAATTACTGTTATTAACACGATCAGGGATATCACGAATATCAGTAGCATGAGCAGCAGCATCAGCAGCAGCATCAGCAGCATCATCATCAGCAGCAGCATCAGCAGCATCATCATCAACATCAGCAGCATCATTATCAGCATCATCAGCAGCATCATCCTCTTCTCCATCATCAGCACCCTTATCCTCGTCACTCCGTACCCATGTTGGCTCAAACTGCTGTCCAGCAAGCTGCGGCAGAGCCAACCTCAGTCTATGCCCGATCCACGCTCGCAGACGTTTCGTCCCATAAAACTCGACCTGCGGGTCTTTGATGTTTCTTCCGTTCTCGGTGCTGAGCTTGGGCATCAACGCTGCTCTTCGCCTCCTGGCCGCTTCCTACCAGCCCCAGGATGTTTGGGGACCAGAACCCGTGGCGCAGCCAAGGCTGGGTGCAGCAAGCCGATAGCAGCTGGACCAGGGACGGCCAGGCCATGGAACTGCAAGGTCTGCGGCACATAGTGCTGGACGCCCAGGACCAAGTGCTACAGCTGCGGGGCGAACAGGAACTTCAATCCGAAGTGTTCGACGACGATTGCTGCCCCCCCTCGCAGGGGCCTGGCGGTGTTACAGCGCAACTTCAGACCGTGGCGGCGATGCGACATGCAGCGGCTCCCGAGAGCCCGCAGCCCCCCCCCCCCGAGGCCATGACACCGTCAGAAGCCTCGAGCTCCGCCACGGACCTCACCATGGCGCCGAGGCGTGGCATGATCTCCCAGCGGGAGGCAGCAGCGGCCGCGCTGGTGGGCGCCGAGCACGACGCCGTCAAGCAGGGGATCCGGCAGCAGATGCCTGGAGCACCGCAGAGTCCTTCGCGCGGACAAGCCTCTCGGCCAGAGGTGCCACGGGCGCAAGGGCGCACTGGCCCAGGTGCAGCGACGGCGAGCGCAGGACCAGGAGGCTCAGGAGCTGGCCTCCAAGGCAGCCTCCGTGGCGGAGATGAGAGGTGAAGCAGCTGACGACGGAGCTGGCCGTCCCGGAGGCCTTGGTGGCTACGGCATCCTAGGCGCCTGAGGTCGGGCAACGAATCCTGTAACATGATGTTGATGTGTTTTGATTTTGAGTTTTGAGTTTAATGTTGATTTGAGTCCAGCGTTGAGTCACATTAATGCGTTGATCGATGATTATGCTTCATCTTATCGTGCTTCATGTTCCCGGTTGATTATCGTGTTCATGTTTTTGTGGTGCTTGTGGAGTGCGGAACCCATGGATTCGGCTAACCCACGCTCCATTGAGAGCGCCCCCTCTGCGTTTTCTTCGGAGGGAGTATCCGGGCGTTCGGGTCTTGCGTTCGGTGTGCGTTTGGCGGGTACTTCCCCGGCGTTCAGGGACTTGCCCGGGGGCGGGAATCCACAACCCCCCTCTGATCAACAGGTGGGCGGGGCGGTTGGGTCCTCGGACCTTTCCCCGCTAACCGATCTAGGGGGTATTTCCGGCGACGCAACTGGCCCCCACCCACCGGTTGCGGGCACACGTGCTATTAGCCACTTCTGGTGTTCTGGGTCACAGGGTCCACAGCCAGCTACCCTTCCCTCCAAGAGAGATCGTCAGCCAAGATACGAGCGGAGACGGAGTGCTAGGAGGGCCCGATCTATTCTTAAGCGTAAACGTAAACGGGGTTTGGCCCTGCATCGTCTATCCAGGATCAAGCGTTTTAATAAGAAGAGAACAGATGTGTATAATATAACGGGTGGTACTTGGAATACACGCAAGATGGGCGCCACAGCCGGCGTGGGAGATGCAGTCATGAAGGTCAACTGCATTTTGACATTATGCTCTCGTCGCAATTGGGACTTCGCTTTGCTTGCAGATCTCTCGTTTGATTGCAATGTTGTGAGGGAATACACGCATGAAGGACGGATGTGGACGTTGATCATTAGGGGGAAGGTCGGAATCTTGTTGAGTGGGAGATTGGCGAAGATTTGCGAGCCTAAGCCACACATGACTTTTTCTACATGAGCTGCCGGGGGAGGGGTTTGTGCAGTTTTCTACTGGGCCAAAGGACAGGGGACCTTCGTGTCCAAGTCCTCAGCGAATGGCACGGTGTTTCTACGCCGTGCCGGGGAGGAGGCTCAACAAGCACGACTTTCCAGTCGTTGCTAGCGCCGCCGTTGACTTTCTAGTCCTCGGCACCCCCTTAAGCCTCCTCCCCGTCCCCCAGTCGCGGGGGACCTTGGTGGTAATTAAAAATACTGGATACCCGGCAGTTCATTACATCACCTCACTCCCCCTTTGTTGATCTTTCTTGCTATCATATCATCACACCATTGTCATATTTGAGACGTCCTCACTGCATGATGGGCGCGGCAGTAATGTTGCGAGCAGTCGACGTGAGACGGGGCGGGAGTGGGACGGGAGGACAAGTATTTTGATTCCATTGTCTTGTGCTATTGTCTCTCTTGTTGGCATGATTCCACCTCCACGCCGCGCGCGCGCCGACTCAGCCCGCGACTCGTCCCGCACCCCCGCCCGCGCGCCCGCCTGACCCGCTTACCGGCGTGGTAATGGCGTTGGCAAAGCGCCGTGCCGAGCAGGAGGCCCGGTTCGGAGCGCTGGAGGAGCGCCAGGACTTTCTTGAAAGGGTTGTGCGCGGCCTCAAGAGGAAAGTGAACGAGGTCACCAAGAGCAGCCACCTGGTGTGCGAAGGGTGCCACGGTCTCCAGGCGCTGTACGAGCAGCGTGTGCCTGCGAACCAGTTCCGCGCGCTGCGCGAGGCTGCGCCGGAGACGTTGGTCAGGGACCTTGCGGCCAAGCTCGAGGAAGAGTGGCCCCTCCAGGGAGACACGGCGAACGCGTCTGCCCTCCGGAAGCTCTTGGAAGGCCTCAGCGAGCCCGGGACGCTCCGCGGTGTGTACCAGCAGGTGCGCACCGAGCAGGGGAGCAAGGTGCCCGTTCCGGGCACCTTCTACCTTGTGCTGCGCTTCTCGATCGACTCCTTGGCGGTCGAGAGGAGCGTGCAGCGCCTCGACGCTCCTCTTCGGAGGGCGTCTGGCCTTGCGGCACGCGGGGCGCAGCCACCTCCTTTGCCGGCGGGCCAGGACCCGCCGGCGAAGGCGCTGCTCTGGGTCGAGAAGACTCCTGAGGAGAAGGAAGCGGCGGAGGCCCGGAGGCAGGCCAAGGGCCGCGGCAAGGGCAACAAGGGCCGCGGCAAGGGCGGCAAGGGGGGCGGCAAGGGCTCGGGCAGCAAGGGGGACAAGAGCGGCGGCAAGGGCGGCGGCAAGGGCGGCCGCAAGGGAGGCAAGGGCGGCCGCAAGGGCGGCAGGGACGGCGGCGCGGACGGGAACGGTGCGCCGCCTGCGCCGCCCCCGGCACCGCAGGCCAAAGCGGAGCCACCGGCACCGGCCCCGCAGGCCAAAGCGGAGCCAGCTGCACCGGGAGCGGCTGCTCCTTCTAGGGCGGCCGCTTCGGCGGGGCCCTCGAGGCCGCCACCGGCGGTGCCCGCGCCCTACGCGGCGGAGGTGGTGGGCGGGGCCGGCCCTCTGGCGCCGGCAGCCCCCGGGGCCTGAGCCGCCCCCAGGGCCCGCGAGCGGGCCCTTCAGCCGCGCCGGTATAAGGGGACGTCATGGCACCCCCGGCGGCGCAACCACGCGATGGGATCGTTTGACTACACTTTGCAGGAGAGCTTTGTTTCGTCTATCCCTCTCCCTCGCCCTTCCCCCCTCCATCGTTGCGGTTAATTCAGCATTGTTTGAGACTTCCTGGAGAGAGCTCTTTTATTTGTCGTTCTTTGAAGAATTCCGAAGGAGACGTCTGGAATTAGGTGCCGGCCTGCGCGTGAGACGTACCTCGATATTTTGCTGTCTCGTGTCTTGTGCGGGCGTGCGCGGGCAGGCCTGATCCGACCCCAGGAATCTCACGTGTGTCTCTCATCCCCCCCAGGTACACGGCTGACCGACAACGCCCGAGGGGCGGCGGACTCGCCGTTCCGGCGTCTGAGAGGAGTACGCATTGATCACCCCCCCCTCCCTGCCCCTCCCCCCGCACCCCCCTCTATTCAGGTACTCAGGTCGAGTTGTGGGATCGCGTCGCGTAGCGGGGGCCAGGTCGAGTAGAGGGGGCCGCGTCGAGTAGTGGGCTTTCATATTATGCATGTGTTCATTGATGTCATTGATTAAATGTGCGGGTTCTCCCCTCCCCCTCCTCTCTCCACTCCCCCCTCGCCTCTTGATCGGGCCTTCCCCCCCCTTGTCTCCAGCCCGTTTAAATTTTGCCCTCCAGGCATGGATGGAAGGGCAGCCCGCCCGCCCGGATGGGCGACTTGGCGGAGGACGAGGACGAGGACGAGGTGGCTACGGCAAAGGACAAGGACACGGAGTGCAAGCCGAAGGCCCCAATCAAGGCCCTCCAAGAGTCCATGCAAGTGGTCATCCACCAGCCCCAGCAGCTCGACGGCGTGGACGCACCCGTCCCCGAGGAGGCCACGAAGCAGAACGACAGTCTCCTCAAGCGCTTCGAGGCCACCACGCAGGAGGCGCAGAAGCGGGCCAGCCTCCTCCGGGCGGAGGGCCCCAGGCACCGCCACTCAAGCAAGGGGCCGCCCGTCCTCAAAGAGGACGCTCCTCAGAACCCCCTACGGCGGCTGCAAGGCAAGCAGAAGTGCATCCTGGCCTCGGGGGCGGCCAGCCATACCCGACCCCGAGGGGGCGGTCGGCTGGGCCAGCCCCGCGCGAGGAGAGCGCGCCCCCGAGCCACGGCTCGATACGCTCAAAATCAGCGGTAACTCTTCGAGGGGGCAACGACCACGACGCCGGCTGAATCGCGAGCGTTGGCATTACCATCGCGCGCGAGTTGGCCAGACGAGCATCGAAAACCTCAAGCTTGCCACGGCGGATGTCCAGGCTCTGGATCCGCACGAACCCCCGCAGCTGCATCGATTGGGGCAGGCCCATTCGGCCCGCACACTCTTCATGGACGACTTCTTCCACTCGCGTGGCATCCAGCGCGTGAGCGTCCAAGAGGGACGCATCTAGGGCAACCGGTGCATCGACCTCCCGCATTACTTCGCCTTCACGTCCTCGGCAACCCCGGACGGCCAGGGCGGCGAGCAAATCTGGCTTCACAGGTCCCTCTAAAATTTCCTCTCCAGCATAGGCTGCCATTCCAGGAGCGCCAGGATCATGCGCCTGGAATCTTCCAGGCTGGGGTTGGCCTTCTCGGCCGTCAGTAACCCATGCTCCAACAGCGGTGGCCCCCTATGAGGAGAGGGGGATTTTTTGCACAGAGCTCGAAACCGAGCTAAGCAAGGTAAACCATCCGAGCAGGCCCCTGGTCTTCAGCGACGCCCACAATGACGATGGCGCCAAGGGCTACAATGCCAATTGTTCCGCCCCCGCAGAACTCAAGGAGACCTTCGCCTTCACAGGCGTCGCAGAATGGCACGACTGCGCCAAGCCGACGCCATTCGATAACTCCGTCTTCCCCGAAGCGTTCTGACCACGTTTGGGTTACGGATTGGCGGCCCCAGAAGTCCGTCGCCGCGGGAGTAGAGCAGGACCTTGCGGTCTTCACCACCAGGGACGACCACCACATGGGCTGGGCGAACATTCCGGTGGACAAGCGACTGCCTCGCGATCCCCCAGAATGGCGTCTGGACGCTCTCAAACTTCGCGATCCCGATCGGCGCAGCGCTTTTGCAGCCGATCTCGCAGCTCCTGCCCGCCGCGCGCTTCTCCCCGAGGGCCCCGAGGCATGCCGCGCCGAACTTGTCCAGGTCGAGCGTTGGGTGCGGGGGCCGCGCTTCTCTTCGGAGGCCACGAAGGTGGCGCGGTAGCCACGAAGCCACCCAGCAGTTGGTCATGCAGACACCGTCAGGGCGCCAGAGACGTAGGTACAGCAAACGGGGGCACGGGGAACGCCAATTTCCACGTTTGGCTATGCCCCCGCTTAGGGGGCCCTGGGCGCCGTAGAGGGGGGCGCAGTAATTAAACGGTGGCATATGAAAAAAGCCTAAGCCCCGTTTAGCTAAACCCAAGCCCCCGCCCCCAAGAGCAGAGCCTGTATTCCGAGGCCCGCCCACGCCCGGCAGCTGGCGCGCCGCCGCCGCAACCAGGCACGATCAACGCCACGAGCCCCAGCATCGTTTCTCCGACCCCCATCCCCATCGAGACCCCCGCCACCCCCCCCCCCAGTTGGGGATATACCCCTTGAAACCCGAAGGGAACGACTTATATCCCCATCTGGGGGGGCAAAGCGGCCAGCGGGGCCCAGGCCACGCCGCTGGGGGTGGGGATCGGTGAAACGATCCTCAGAGCCGACCGCCAGCGGCGGGCTGATCACCCCGCGGCAAGGGCACAGGAGGCAGACGACCGGCACGATGACAAGACCCTCTGCGGGATCACGCCGGAGATTCGCGCACCTCGGGGGCAGCGCGCGCCCCGTGCCGCGCGGCGCGAAGATGGCCAGCGCCTTCTGGGGACACGTTGGAACGATGGCGCCAGCAGTGGGCCGAACTTTCTGCGGGGCAGGTCACTCCCATGGACCAGCTGCTCGCGAGCCCCCCAAGCGCCCCAGCGCCCCCCGGTGGGGGCACCCATGGGGCGCGCCCGCGTCAAGGCGGACATGTGGAGGCTCAACCCTAAGAAAGGCTTGGGGCCCGACGGCATCAGCATCGCGGTATGGCGCGCTGGCGACGAGGACTCGCTCGATGCGTTCCTGCCGCCGTTCGACCTCTCTGCCTCGCGATGCCAGCTCCCAGTCAGCATAAAGGGGGTGAGTTTTTTTCCATTTGGAAGCGCAAATCGATATTTTCTGCCCTCATCAGAGTCGCGGCATCTTGGTATCCGACCACCTGTCCAAGCTATACCCCATGCAGACCTCGGACCCTGTCTGCCAGGCACTGCCAGCGGCAGTCGTCGAGGATGCGAAGTGCGGCGCAGTCCCAGGACGGGACACGCGCCTCCTGACAGTCGGATTGCAGACCGCCAAAGAAAGAGCGATCCACATGCGCCAGTGTTGAGCCATCCCTTTCTTCGACCTGGACAAGGCCTTCGACAGCGTCATCCGGGAGTACCTCTTCGGTGCTGGTCACTGACAGCCCCGCGTACAAGCGGATCAACTGCATGATCTAGGCACCCCGCGCCGACGAGACCCAGCGCTACCTGCAGGACAACCCCTCGCTACTCCGAGCGGCGGGCATGAACGAGCATGCCACCGCGAGGGTCGCTGACCTCTATTCTGGCACGCGGTTCCGGGTGCGAGGTGAGGCCCAGTGGTCGCCGCGAACCGCGGCGCACGTCAGGGCTGTCGGCTCGGCGCAGCGTGTTTCAGCATGGCTTATGAGCAGGCCCTCAAGCGAGTCCCGGAGCAACGTCCAGTTGAGCATGAAGATGTCCACGCACGCCTCTGCGCTCTGGGCAACCGAACTTGACGGCAGCCACGAACACATCATTTTGCAGCATGCTCCCAACGACGAGCAGGACGTACGTGGCGTGACATTCGAGTTCCTGGCCGATTCCCCTCAGGAGTTGCTTGCCCAGGTGGGCCCTGCAGTGGACATCATCACCGAAGAGTTCCGCAAGGTCGGCTTCGCGTTCAACGCGAGCCCCGGAAAATCTGCGATCATGGCGCGGATGTACCGCCGGGGCTCCCGCGCGACCTGGAGGACGCGTTTCCTCTCCATGGGCCGGTCGGTCTTTCGATCACCGGCAGGACTTGAGCCCGAAGTTGTTCGCGATTTCCCGCACCTCGACACCGCGGTGCAAGCGTCTGGTCGACACATCATTGATGCCGAGCAGAAGACGTCCAAGACCCAGCAAGCCTACGGCCCCCCAGCGGTGCACATGTTGGGATGCAGCTCCCTACGAAGCTCCCCGTGATCGGTTTTAGTTACACGCGTGGGTTTGATTGAAGGGTCACTATGGGCTATCCCAGACATCCGACGTCTCGATTTTTTCGAGACACGGGCCCCCGACCTCCCGACCACTTCCCCGGGACCGGTTCTTCACCCCGAGTCGTTTTTTGACGGTCCCGAGGCCCGGCGAGGGCCCCGAGAGGCCGAAAACGACGAAAAACCTCCGTCTCGATTTTTTCGAGACGCCCGATGTCTGGGATCAGCATGGCGTGGAGACGACCCTCAAGACATGGCCATTGTGAATGGCCAGCACCATCGCGTCCTCCCGAGGATCTCGGGCGACAAGCGCCACGGGGCCCCTGACACGGCCACCGACGAGGAGGTCAGGCAGAAGGTGCACGGCCCGCTCCTCGCGTCGATGGCCCGGGCCCAGAAGCTCTCCCAGCCATCGGGCGTCTCGAAAAAATCGAGACGGAGGTTTTTCGTCGTTTTCGGCCTCTCGGGGCCCTCGCCGGGCCTCGGGACCGTCAAAAAACGACTCGGGGTGAAGAACCGGTCCCGGGGAAGTGGTCGGGAGGTCGGGGGCCCGTGTCTCGAAAAAATCGAGACGTCGGATGTCTGGGCTCCCAGCTCGCATCCCACTTCAAGGCAGCGCCAAAGGTAGTCCAGATGATGGTCGAGGCTCTCCCGAAGCCCCCGTCGGCGCAGATGCTGCCCCACGACCTCGAGCAGTTCGCGGCGGTTTTCCCCGACGTGGGGCAGAGGCTCGATTCGCCCCCCGCCCACCCCGAGAAATTTAAGGAACACATCGTTCATCCCCCTCGGCGCTGGAAGAGCCAAGCCGCCCTGCACGCGCAGGCTGAGGGGGAAGCAGACCCCTCCCCCTCCGGCTGCCTCTGACAAGCCTCTCCTCACCTGTCCCGCTTGTGGCAACCAGCGCAAGGGTCAGCAAGGCGTGACCGCGAATGAGAGATGCAAGCACGGCAGAAAATGACTGCGCGCAGCTTCCGCATTGGCCCAGCGTGTACAGCCGTGTGGCGTAGATTACCGCACCCGCCCTGGGGTTTTGCACCACTTACACGCGCCGCGATGCTCGCAGGCGAGCTGCCTGAGCTTTGCGCAGATTGGCGCGACCGCATCGTACAGAGGGCCGCTGACCTTCGCGGCGACACGCGGGCGCGCGCTCTGGCCCCACCTTCGCTCGCCCCCGGTGCACGCAAGCGTGGAGTTGGCCCGCGGGGCCCTTCCGGACACCAGCACCACGACATGTTTCTTATCGAGACGCTTTTCTGCGTCAGTATCCGTGAAGACAGGGGATCTTTTTTCCTGATGTGAGTTTTCCTCCCCTTCGAGCAGAGGCACCACGCCTCGTGCTGGTGGGGTTTTCCCAACGCCCAGCAGTCACTGAAGTGCTCCAGGCACCGCCTACTGCCAGCGCCAGTCAAGTCATCCTCGTCCTCATCTGCATCCTCATTCTCATCATCATCACCATCATCACCATCAGCAGCAGCATCATCAGCACCAGCACCAGCGCCAGCAACATCCTCTTACCAGACGTTTGGTCTTCTCCTTCTCCCCTTCCTCATTATCCTCATGCTCCTGCACTTCCTCTTCGCTCTCCTCCTTATCGTGCTCCTCCTCTTCGTATTCCGTCCCTTCGTGCTCCTCCTCTTCACCCTCCAAGAAAGCGCCACGCCGCCAAGCACGCGCGCGCAGCCGCGTGAACACTGCCGCTCAGGCTTCACTGCCGCCCTTCCCCTCGTCTCGAGGACCCTCACAGGACGTGTGTTCACCTGCCGTGCGTTTACCCCGTCCGGCCTGTGCCGGCCATCGCCGCACCGCCCTCGTCGTGCTGAAGGGCTTCGGTGGACCAGCACGCGTTGGCGCCAGCATGCGTTCTGGGGATCATCAATCAGCCCCCTCTCTCTCTCGTCACTCCCCGCCGTCGGGCCTCAGCTCTGCCCTCCAGAAACAATTACTGAACACTCCCCCTCCCCCCAATCTCAACGTTGGCACGCGCGGGGGGAGATTGCGGTCGAAGTGCATCTCATCAGACCCACCGCCAATTTTGAACATTGGGGGGAGGGGGAGGCGTTGACGGATGAATGTGGCATGTGTTCGCTAATTTGTTCCGAGGCCTGTCTCCCGTGGGCGCACCTCTCCCGTCTGCCGCCACAGTGAAACCGGCTGCAAAGCCGGCGGGCGGGCGCGGGGCACGGCCGCACGTTGAGGCATGCAGTGGCCTCCTCAGCTGAAGAACAGAACACTCGCGTCAGGTCGAAAGCTGCGACGCATGTCCACTTCGGTCGCCACTGAAGCATGATGGATGGTACCATGGGCTACGGCTTCGCGTGGGGCAGTGGCGCAATCTGGGACTGCGAGCGGCGCTGTGAGGTGCTGAGGCCGAAACGCTGTCTTGTGAGCCACGTTCCCTCTTCCCCCGCTCCCCTTTCCCACTCTTCTCCCTTCCCCACACCCCCCGCCCGCTCATCGGCATTCTCCTCTTCCGAAACGTCCTCCACCTCCCTCTTGGCTTCTGCCTCCCCTTCCTGCCCTCTCCGCACCCTCCTCCTCCTCCTCCGCCTCCTCCTCCTCCTTCTCCAACCGTGCCGCGTCCTCTTCCTCTTCGCCCCCCCTGCCCGATGCAGAAAGCATCAGAAGCCCGCTGAAGCCATTTTCCTGTGCGCGCGCTGGGCCCTACATGGGTTTGCGCAGGTGCACGTTCCCCACACAGGACGGACAGCGAGTGGAGGTCAGCGGCGTCCAACATGGCAGCAAGGACAAACATCCGCAATCAATGACGATTATCGCCATCATCACGCCGAGTAGTCATCATCGTTGTTCGGAAACTGTAACATATACATTACCAGTGGCGGGCTGTTTTTCAATCCCAGGACTTTTTGAAGGTCGAGGACGACGTCGGGGTGGTGTGGTGTATACTTGTTTCCCCTTTTCCCAGGGAAACAACGAAAAGCGTATACACCAGGATCCCGTATACACCAGGATCCATTTTCTTGTGCGAGTTTCAGTGCGGGGCCGGAAAATGCGCCGGTGTTTTGAGTTCGGCTCCGTAGTTGTCGTCCTCGTCACCTCGTCATCACGATGTGTGGCCAAGTTGGCCCATTTTGGTGCCACACGCGCTGGCTGCAAAGGACAGGTCCTTGTGTGGCCAGTTGCCGTCAGGACAGCACCCCGGCGCGAGTCGCGCCCAGGTGTTGGCTTTCTTCGTGCCGCCAGCCAGGAGCTTGGGAAACGCAGCGCAATGAAGTTCAGGACAGATATCGAAGAAGAAGAAGAAACGCCATCAATATTAACTTTTGGAGCTCCGCGCAGATTTCTTGGATCCGCGCTGGGCCCCGCGCGCCAGGGAAGGGGGTCCAGCGCAGATCCAAGAAATCCGCGCGGACCTCCAAAAGTTTATGTTTATGCCGTTTTGTCTTTTTCTATAAGTTCGGGACAGAGGGCACTAAGACGAGGCACATCCTCCATACAAGGCGCGCTATGTCTAACGTGGCAACGGTTTGTGTTTTTCGGGTTCTTTATAGCGTGAAGACCAGAGGCGAGTAGTATGGGAGGTATTGGAGCGATTTGGCGTTGCGCATGGGTGTTGACATGCGCGAGTTTGGTACCATCGTTCATACTATCTACTAGTGTCGCGACCAGAATTCCGAGTTCGATGGCGACGTTGTAGATGATGTCTGGGTGGATACCAGGCAGCGTTACGACCCCCGGTGACCCCCCCCCCCGCCCTTCCTGTCTTAGGTTCCCCTTTCCAGAACCTTCCAGGGGCGCCCAGAAGCCCACAACAATGCAGCCGTAACCACGACGCCAAAAGAGTAAAAGAAAAAAGACAGACAGAGAGAGAAAGAGAGAGAGAGAGAGACAGAGAACGCAATTCAACAACATTAACAAGAAAACGCAAAACATGTATGACAAGCAACAACATAAACAAGTAAAACACACATTTTTCAGTTAGCGGCGCAGAGGGTCCTCACGGGCAGGCAGCAGATGGAAGTGCCAATTGCAATCCAGCGTAGTCGAAAGCACAGTGCACGAGACGTCGAACACTGTAACGCAAGCGATGGGTGGTGGACTAGACGGCCTGTGCACCCAGGAAGAGAGCGTGAAGCGACCAGAAAGTTGAGGAGTAAGCTCGACTCAAAGTAACTGAACCGCAAGCAGTCTGGTGCTAGTTGGCGGCCCTGAATCATCGGCCAAGCGATGCTAGATAGTGAAGCGCGCGAAAACCGGTAAGGCTGCCAGACCAGCCGGGGTGGGTTAGCGCTGAACACGCTATGGCCTGGCGAAGCTGATGGGTAGGGTGCTAACCTACGAACCGGCGACGCGAGACGCAATAGCGCGAACGGGTGGAGCGCAAGACCTACAAGGCGCGGCAGCACCACAACAGCGCGACCCGAACAAAGAATAAGCGTCACCGAAAGCGGACGCAACGTGCTCGAACGATGGAGTAGAAAGCGCGCGCGTGCGACGCCGCACGCGTAACACTCGGCCGCGCAGCTCTGCGAACAGCTGCAAAGAGCAACGCAGTCTGCCAACACCTCTAGGTCTGGGGTAATATCAAGAGTATTGCTTACATGTATGAAGGTTGTGCATTCGAGTCGCACAAATGGTTCCATGGAATACAATCGTAGGATATAATTTGAATTGGAGCTAGACAATGACATTCTAGTTTGTAATAATTGGTGTTGTAGGAAATGTGGCATTAATTTATTGAAGAATTTGTATTTGCCCTTGTCATGGCACATAATGGACGGTGGGCCGACCACCCCACCAGAAGCCGCCATCGGCTGTCAGAACGTGAGAGAGCAAGAAGATGGGAGAAAGAAAAGAGGGCCTGGCATCGCTCGGACGTGTGCCTTTTTCTTGGGCGAGAACCATCGAGGACCATCCTGGACCAGAGCAAAAAAAAATACGCACGAAACCGAACAGTGCACGGGAAGTGGACGTCCGAGCGGTGGCGAGCGGGGGAAAGGAGAAGCGAAAAGAGGCGCACAACGCTGGCCGTGACCGCAAGGCGACCGCGCAGAAAGGAGGCTTAACCCCCCCCCCGGCTCAAGCGCCCGTGGTGGGGACGACCCGGAAAAAGGGGGAGAGGGAGGAGGAGGAGGAGGAGGAGGAGGAGGAGGAGGAGGAAGAGGAGGAGGAGGAGGAGGAGGAGGAGGAGGAGGAGGAAGAAGAAGAAGAAGAGGAGGAGGAGGAGGAAGAAGAGGAGGAGGAGGAAAGCAGTGGCAGGGGCAGGAGTGGAGCCCAGAGAGACGACGGCGGGGGAGCCCACGACGCGGCCGAAGCCACGACCGACGACGACGACCGAGTGACCGAGGGAACCCCCGCGGCAGAGCCCACGCCCGAGCGAACCCCGCGGCCCACGAGGAGGAGGAAGGGGGGACCGACGAACCACCGCAGAGGGGAGCGCCGCCGGGGGTGGCGGGAACGCTACGCCACCACCGACAGAAAACAGGACAAGGATGGTGAGGAGGAGAAGGAAGAAGTAGAAAATGGGTAGTGCGAGAGTTGGTTCGGTGCCGCGCACACCCGGCGCCACTCCCAGTATTCCAAGAGTTGAGGTGCCGCGCGCACCCGAGTGACAAGTGCCGCCCTCCACTCGTCTTGCCCCCTGCACCCGCCTTCATGGTATTGTCATAGTCGATTAGACACCGCGCCGCTTTCCCCATCCCAAGGAATGTAGCAAGGATGCAAGTGAAACGTGAGTTGGCGCCACAATGGATACTAGCCAAGAAAGAATTCCCTTCAAGGGAGGAGAGGGGAGGGGGAATCGAGTTCCGTAAGATGAAACAGAGAAAGAGAGGCGTACCACGCCGGCCGCGACCGCCAAGCGTGCGCGCACGGGAGGCTCCCCCCCCCCCGCGGTGTGGACGACCCGGAAGGAAGGGGGAAAGGGGGGAGAGGAGGAAGAGGGGACCGACGGCCCACGGTGGAGGGGAGCGCCGCCAAGTATTGGCGGGAGCGCCGCGCCACCTCCGGCTGACAACAGACCTCCACGGGACCTGAGGCCGGGAGTGGCGGAAGCAAAGGCGAGTGAAACACGTCAAGGCCAGGAGGCAAACGATCGGCAAGCGTCCAGAGCGACTAAGGCAGAACAGGCGACTAAACGGTGTGTGGCCAGAGCGACTAATCTGTGGGGGGCAGGGCAAAACAGACGACTGATCATCGGGCGTCGGTCCGTGACCGCCGAAGAGGCGACTGCGGCGCGATGCCCTACTGCCAGTGGCGAGAAAGCCGCACAGGAAACTCACGTCAAGCCACCAAGGGTCCAGCGTGTTGCCGCCGCACCGAGCGCAGTGCGCTCTCCGAGCCTCCCTGCCCTGGCCTTCGAGGCACGCGAGCCCCGGGTGCCAGGTGCCAGGTGCCGCTCGTGAGCTGGTAGGGACAGCAGGAATTCGATCACAACCTACCGTGGGACCTTTCCTGGGCGAGCTCGTCTTTCTGCCGGGGCTCTGCAATCCCACGCGAACTGATCCCAGCGTCCCCGCGTCCACGGAGAGGCAGCCCACGACTTTTTGACGCGTCGCCAGAGGTCGCCCTGGCCCGTCGCGGCAGGGTTTGTCCACGGACGGCGCCTTCGCAGCAGGCGCGCTTGTCGCAATAGGTATGGGGGTCGATGGAGGGCAAGCGCCTGCCGTGCGGTAGTGCCTCCGCCGCCCGTAGCGACGGCTGCCAGCCTGCCTTACTTGACATAGTCGACAGGACAGCCGGCGTGCGAGGACTCTGGCCCTTTGTTCTAGCGCCAGCGTCGCCCGCAGCAACGCTGCCCGGGCCCGATGGACGACCGTGCACGCCCAGGCACGCGGGAAGCAGACCCATGTCCGTAGCGGCAGAGGAGGATGGGGTCGTCCCCCTCAGTGGAAAATCGCTCCTCCTCCTCCTCCTTCTCCTCCTCCTCCTCCTCTTCCTCCTCCGCCCTCCTCCTCCTCCTCCTCCTCCTCCGCCCTCCTCCTCCTCCTCCTCCTCCTCCTCCGCCCTGGAGGTTTGCCAGATGGACGGGGCCCGGCCGCACGGGCTGCCGAGCTCGGGGACGCTGCGCCCGCTCTCGGAGCCCGCACACCTCTGCCGGCGGAGAGCTGCTGAGCTCGGGGCGTGCCTAGGACCTCGCTGGGCGGCGACGCCCTCCTCCTCCTCCTCCTCCTCCTCCCTCCTCCTCCTCCTCCTCCTCCTCTCCTCCTCCTCCTCCTCCCTCCTCCTCGTCCTCCTCCTCCTCCTCCTCCTCCTCCTCCTCCCTCCTCCTCGTCCTCCTCCTCCTCCTCCAAAGAGTGAGCCGGCAGAACAGGCGTCGCCTGCCAGGCATCTGGCGGCATCGTCTTGGCCCGCGGCCGCGCTGCCACAGTCGGGCGACGCAGTCCGCAGGTCGGAGCGGCCGAAGAGGCCGCTGGCGACGGAGCGGCGCAGGGCGACCTCGTCCGGCCCCTGTAGATCTCCTCCTCCTCCTCCTCCTCCTCCTCCTCCTCCTGAGCTGCTTTCTCCAGACAGCACAGTGATTGGATTGGACAGTGTGGACCGAGGCCTCTCTCCATCTCACCCTTATCCGCTGGCGAAGCGGTGGGGACACCACTTGGAAGTACAGACGACATAGCTGGGCTTAGGGTCTGCGTCTGCCGTCTTGGCTCCCCAAGGGTTTCCCTACATCCCGCACCATCCATCCCAAATGTCACAACGTGATGTGAAGAAGCCAGACTTGGGTCTAGGGTCGGCCACTCTTGCTCCCCAAGGGTTGCCCTACACCCCGCGTCGTCCATCCCAGCGCTCTGGCGAAATTGGTGGTTATGATTCACAGAAGTCGGTCGTGTAGCATTGAAAAGATTGGTGAGCGTGATACCATCTGGAAAAAGCTTCCCGACGTCGTCCACCTACTCCTGCACCTCCACATCCCCAACGCCCTCCACAACGTGCCCCTGATCCGAAGCCTCGCCCTCCACGACGCAACTCTGCTCCGAGTGATCGGGTGGAGTGACGTCCACCGCGACGACCGTGCCGGTGGGCAGGATGGGAGAGGCGCCGAAAGCGTCGAGAGCCACGATATGCGCCCAGCCCGCTACGGGAGCCATGAAGTGACCAGGCACGCTCGGGATGCTCGCAGACTTCAGCCCTGTAGGTGACCCAAGAGACCAGGCAGCTGCCTGGTGATGCTCGGAGGGGGTTCCTCCGTGGTCGTCACAATGCTCACACGGCCGTGCATCAAATCAGGCTGGCGCTCTGTGTCGTCATCCGCTGTGAACCCAGCAGGGCCCCAGAAGCTGGGGCTTGTAGATGCAATCTGGCTCACAGCCAGAAGGCGAACTCCCACAAGTGACCACCGAGATGACCACTAGCAGGGGGAACCTAGACCGCGCGATTCCCAAGCGGGCAGCACATGCAAATGTACAGGGTAGCAGATAACGCCAGCCCCACCGGAGGCCCTACCAGACATAGCTGACCGGCAACGCCCACAGCAGCCCGAAACAGTTCAAGCTGTAATCCACGCCGACTACCAAGCCACGCAGATCTCGTGTTAAAGTCAGAGCCCTAGCGCAGGCCTGGAGGCATCGTATGCTTGTCGACGCTGATGAAGCCGGCAAGGTCAACAATACACAAATTCGTAAGACTCAGTCGAGTGTGGCAAGTGTACCGCACGCTTATCTGCGAATTGAGACAGCCAACGTAGAACCGTAGAACAATGGTTGAAAGCAAAGCTCAGACCAGATTGGGTAAACAACCTGCTCAAACTCAAGGGAACCAGCTTCACAACAGCTGGCAACGATTGAGAATACTCACCATCTCCGTCCAGACAAAATGAGTATTTGGTGCGATATGTTGAAGCAGACAAGGAAGACAACAGCAGAGAGCATCAGGAAGCGCGTCGAGTAGACATCAAGACACGTGCGGAACAAAATGTAGAACGGCATGTAGGAACCCAACCAGGCGAATTCACGTCAAACTGTATAGACGGATCGTACATTGCCCCACAAGCGTGCAATCGTAGAACATGCAGTCAACAGCCCTTGCCTCCCAGCAGAGTCCCTGAAGGCCACATTTTCCGTGATTTCCTTAACCAACTTCCTCTTCCGTACCCTTCAGCACGGAGGCGGTGCAGTCATCGCCGACGTCGCCCTTCATCTTCTCTTCCTTCTCCCCGTCGTTCTTGATGCCCCCCGTCCACCTCCTCATCGACGTCTTCATCGTCCTCCTCTCCGCCCATCTCGACGTCCTCCGTGGTGTCCGCAGCGGCCGCGGCGGCCGCTGGCGCCACGGCGCCCGAGGTAGCCGCGGCATGCGGCCGCTGGCCCCAGCGCAGCCGCCCGTGCCACGGCGGCCGCGGCGCCAGCCGAGCAGCCCGCGGCGGCAGCAGCGGCGGCGGGTTGCACACACAAGCACCAGCATACATGCATATACATACCTACATACATACATACATACATACATACATACATGCGTACGTACATACATTCATACATGCATAAGTGCATACATACATGCATGCATACATACGTACACCTACACTTACAATACAACCATACACATGCATGTGCATGCATGTACATACATATACATACACGTGCATACATTGATTAAAATTCACGTACTAGTACACACATATACATACACCTATATATATATGATCAGCCAAGCGTGAATGCCTCCAGTCACTACGCCGCTGTCTGTGTTCCATAGCCTTCGGCTTCAGGTTTTTCTGGGTGTATGCTCAATCCAGACCTTCAGGCCCTGTACGCTGCCGCGATAGCAGGGCTGCCGGGCTGGGCTGCCCTCGTCTGGCAGGCCGTGCGAGGGCCTGGACATTCCGCCTCCTCTGAGGGCGGAGGAGGCTACCCAGGACACGAGGAGGAGTGCCCCGAGGTGATCTGCGAGTGCCCTGAGGTGGTCTGCCCGAGGCCCGAGTGCCCCGAGACCGACTGCCCGATCGTGGAGTGTCCGTCGGTCCCCGACTTCAGGGAGGTGTACCCCTTGCTGGAGGAGGGCATCTTCGCCATCCTCTTCCTGCCGCTGCTGATCGCCACAGCCGCGGGAGTGCTGCTCGGGTGTTGGTGCGCCAAGAGGACGCTGAGCCAGAGAGGTGTGAACGGTCAGCACGTCAGCCCGTCCGAGTCGGACGAGAAGCGGCGACAGCTCGCCGCTGAGCAGGTGGCGGCCGTGCGCGCCCGTCGAGTGGCTGGGCGCCACACACAGCAGTGAGTATGGCAGCCAGGGGAGACTATATCCTCATCAAGTACAACGGGGTAGAAGAGGACTTGTATCACGAGACTTTGATCACGGGGGTCAGTCCAGAGGATCCCACTGAGGTTACGCTGTACACCGCCGATCGGGACCACTATCAGTTCAACATAGCGCCCGGAGAGGATGTAGAGGCGGTGTACTGGATCGGGCTGCCAGGAGGTCGCCCCGCTCACGTGCCAGAGAATCAGATCTATCGGTTCCGCCACAACGTGCCGCCCAATGAGCGCCAGAGGCTCTTCGCGGAGGCGCAGGGCATGCTGGGAGCAGCGCCGGCGCCTCCACCCGCCCCTCTGGCGGCCCCGATGCGCAACGTGCAGAGGCAAGGTCTAGGCCGCCCCGCCGGGACGGCCGCCAGACGCGCCGAGCCCGGCCGCGTGTGGGTCTTCGCCGAGGACCATGGCCGCCACCAGAAGGGCGACAGCGTGGAGGAGCTCCCCGCGGGGTCAGTGGTGCTGGGAGAGAGGGCTGTCGTTCCCACGGCGGACGGCAGCACGGCGTTCTTGCAGATGATCCCCCAGGACGGCATCGATGAGTTCAAGATGGACGATCTCAGGGTGATGCCCGTGAAGTTCGACGGCATGGGGCGGCGCAGGAGGCTCTTCCAAGATGGCGTCGCCAGCTTCGTGCCCGACGAGCCCGAAGGGGGCTTGGGGCTGGAGGGCCCTGGCACAGTGTCCTGGAGATGCCAGACCTATGTCGAGAGGTCCCAGACGCCGGTGTCTCAGCATGCGTCGTGGAGGGCGACATCGGGCGTCTCGAGCGGGGACCGCAGCGTCTTCGAGCATGAGGTGCTCTCCGAGGTGCTCGAGAGCATGGTGTGCACGGACCAGCTGCACGCCCCCGCGCTGCGCAGTGCGGAGCTCGTCTGCAGGAGGCTCCAGCTGATCGAGAGCGCCCACTCCCTGAACCCGTCGGCTCCCGACTACTCGGCCGCCGACCAGCACATGGGGTGGGGCCGCCGCCGTCAGGGCATGATGGTGGCCCCGCTGCTCCAGCAGCACGTGGCAACGGCCCTCCGCGACGAGCACCAGGTGGCCAAGGAGCAGAGGAAGGCTCGGGAGGAGCGTCGCCTGGGCCGCCAGAACAACAAGAACCACAAGGACAAGGCCCCAGAGGGCCAGGGGTGATGCGGCCCCCTCCGAGGGGCGACGGACCTAGCCCCTCGGCAGCGACACACCCAGGAGGTCCACAACTTTTTGATAGAGCTCGGCCACGGGATCTATTTCCGCTCCCTCATGTTGTTGAGCAGTCGGCTACTGAGGGGCACCCCTCACGCTCGGTGCGAAGACGCCTGGCGAGGAGGAGGTTTTTGGACAGAGCTACCAACTCTGTCATCAGTACCTTGAATGAGATGCAGGGCTGCGCCGGGGTGCACGACGGAACCCCCGCGATGGGCCAGATGCTGTCTCAGGATGCGATACGCTGTGACGTCGCGTCCACTCCGCCATCCCAGACCTTGTACACCAGACACGGGGCCGTCCGCGAGCTCTTGTCAGGCATCGTTGACTATGCAGGCAGCGATTGCAGCACCACGGTTCGTCCCTATCGGCGGGATCAGGTTTCTCTTCCAGATCCCGGGGGGCCCTCGGCGGATTTGCTGTGTACCCTCCCGGAGCCTGACCAGGATTTGCTGAAGTCATGGGATACTCATATGCTTGCTGACCCTGCCGATGTGGGGTTCTATCGAGAGTCGGGACATCAGTTTAGGTTGTACTTCGACGAGATTTTTAAAGCGCAGCGAGGTGTCTACGTTGAGTTTTTGAAAGACCTTAGCGACGCCAAGATGATTGGTTGGACAGAGAAGCCTCTGAGCCTGGTGACCCCGTTCTTCGTAGTAAAGAAGCACGACAGGTTACGACTCATCATGGATTGCAGAAACACGAACCTCCTCTTCCGAGCACCCCCTGCCCCTGAGATGGGCACGGCTACAGCTTGGGGCAACCTGGAGCGTCCCGAGGCTCGTCCTGGAGCCGAGGCCGGCGGAGCTGACGCCAGCGGAAGTGGCGGAAGCAAACTCTGGGTCGCCCAGGCGGACGTGAAGGATTGTTTCCACTGTGTTCGCAATCTTCCAGAGCTGTGCCCGTACTTCTGCATGCCGCCGATCACGGAGGGAGAGAGAGCCGACGCTGGTATTGGTGGCCCAAGTGGCCTTGGGGATCTGGCACGTGAGGTTTCGGTTTACCCAATGCTGCTGACTCTTCCAATGGGGTTCTCCTGGGCCTTCTATTTCGTCCAGCGCCTCGTGGAACACCAGTGCAGAGTTTCCTTGGCTGGGGCTGGCTTGGCTTTCAAATTCCTGAGGGACCAGGCCCCTGCTCCGGATCTTGGGACCCAGTTGGCCGTTCTACCCTACTGCGACAACATCAATGTTGCGGGCATCAGGAGGGAGGAGGTGAAGGAGGCTAAGGATGTGATTGTTCGGAGGCTTCGATTCGTGCAGTTCACTGTCCATGAGGAGACCGAGCCCGAGACCCTGTCGTATTCGCTGGGTCGCGTCATCGATGGGGAGTCCTGGGTGGTTCGCAATCGGTCTGAACGAGGGGAACGTCTTCGCAAGGTCTGTGAGGCTCTTGAGGGGGGTCAACCAGTGACGGGTAGGCAGATGAAGCAGTACCTTGGCCACGTGGTCGATTTCTTTCTGATTAGACGGGAGGTCCTCTCGGTGCTCAGAGCCTGCTACGATTTTGCGCAGGCGGCAGAGAAGAAGCCCCAGAGTTTGTGGCCTTCTGCACGGCGCGAAGTTCGCTGGATACGTTCTCTCACTTTCATTGGGCTCGCTCGGCTGGACAGGCCTTGGCACGATACAGTTGTGTCGACTGATGCGTGCGAGTCTGGTGCAGGGATTGCTGCACGCCGAGCAGACCCCTCAGAGGTGGCGTCCATAGGCCGAGTCCGCGAGAGATGGAGATATCGCTCTCGTCATCCCCTTCACTGTCGTCCTCGTCTGCATGCCCTAGGCGGGGACCCTTTTCAAGACGTGGATACGGTCCTGCCAGTAACCCGACAGGCCCTTGGGGAGGCTCCTGAGGACCTGGAGGTCAACCCGGGGTTCGACGAGATCCCTGAGGCCTTCATGGACCCCGACAAGTGGCACGAGGTGTTTGCTATGCGTTTCAGGAAGGAGGAGGCTATACCTATTCTGGAAGGTCGGGCGTCTCTGTTGGGGATACAGCATTATATGAGGTCGTCTCGGTCTTTTGGGAAGCGTCTTCTACTCGTGGGGGACCAGCTGGGGAACACTCTTGCTATTGGGCGTTCTCGGGCATCATCGTACGACCTGCTCATCATCATCAGGCGTATTGCTACCTATATGTTGGCTACTGGCTCGAGTCTCTCTGCACGGTGGACCCCCTCTGAGCTCAATGAGGTTGCCGACCGATCCTCCAGACGATGGGAGAGTGACGTCAGGGCTCCGAAGGGCCGCAGCGGCTCGGGCGCCCACCCGCCGCGCCAAGTGCAAGAAGACGGCCCTGGTGCGCCACGGGGAAGGCGTGACCTCACGACTCCAGCGGCACCACCGGGGTTCCACCCCAGCGAGGCCTGTGAGCTCGAAGCCGCTGCGCCTTCAGCGTCAAGGAGCTGTGGAGCGCATCTCGGGACCCTCGAGAGAGAGCCGTCGGGAGAAGCGCCAGAGCATCTTCGGGGCCTTCGAGCATCTCGCCTTGTCGGGCCAGCATTCCATTCTCGAACGTCACTCGATTACGGCACCCACGGAGGACCTGTACACAGCCTGGTGGGAGGAGCTCCAGGATTTTGTGGATATGAACGGCTACACCTTGGACAGCGTGAGGAATGCCGACATTGCGCTGGTGGACTTCGCGGACTACTTGTTTCTCGAGGGGTTCGAGCGGCCCGACCTCATGAAGATGTACGCCGCGGCCGCCTGGCACCTGGCTGGCCTGTCCCCCATCGGGAAGCTGCGTTTTCCGCGGTTCTCCCGCGCAGCCCGGGGGCTGGGTCTGCTGGCGCCGGCGCAGACCGTGCCGCCCGTCCCTTTCGAGGTGGTGTGCTGGATCGCCTGGCACAGATACCTCCGCCTCCAGGACTGGACCATCCCACTCTGCCTGCTGACCATGTTCGTCTGCTACTTCAGGCCCGTGGACGTCCACAGCCTGAGGGAGGAGGACCTGGTGCCGCCGGGAGGCTCGAGCAGCCACTGGGTGCTCAACGTGCACCCTGCCCGCCGCGGAGAGACGTCAAAGGTGGGGGTGTCCGACGAGGCGCTGCTCCTCGACTCCCCCTACCTCCCAGGTCTGGGCCCCGCGCTGCATCGCCGACGTCGCGGCCAACGGCTGGCCAAGCTGTTCGAGGTCAGCGAAAGAGAGCTCAGCCTTCAGTGGGGCCGCTCGCAAGAGCAGCTCGGGCTGCTTCCATCCCAGCGGTATCGCCTGTACCAGATCCGCCACGCGGGGCCGTCCCACGACATCCTCATGGGGGTCCGCACGCTCCTCGACGTCAAGCGCCGGGGGAGGTGGAGCTCGGACGCGACCGTCAAGCGGTACGAGGCGGCGGGGGTGGTGCAGCAGGAGTGGGCCAAGCTGTCGGCGGCACAACAGGCCGCCGCGTCTCGCGCGGCGGAGTGGATACAGTCTCAGGTGGGTATGTTCTCCGACCCCAGCCCGGGCGGGCGCGACGCTGGAGGACGCCGTGGCTCCTCCAGGAGCTGTACTGCGGCACGCACGGGATCCTCGACAGCGCGGGCCGCCAGGGCATCGGCGGCGTCGGCTGGGACACGGAAATCAGTTCAAAGGCCGACCTCTCGAGTGCGGCCGTCATCAGGAGCATCGCCCGCGACTTCAAAGCGGGCGAGAACTGCTTCGGGCTGAGTGGGACGTTCGCAGCTCTCTGGGTTGGTATCGTTTGCTCGACCTGGTCTCGTATTCGCGACCGCCCTCCTCTTCCCAGATTGCGTGATGATGACAAGTTCTTGTTGGGGTATCCACAGTATGAGCGTGATTGTGATAGAGAGGCTGTGCAGCTGGGGAATCTCATGGTAGAGTTATTGGTGAAGCTACTTTTGGAACTGTTACCTAAAAGAGTCGTCGTGGTCATAGAGAACCCACTGACATCCAGGCTCTGGCTTCATCCTGGTATCCTTCGTTTGAGGGCTGATTTTCCTGACCACCAAGACGTGTTGCTGGATCAGTGTGCCTACGGCACTCCTTGGAGAAAGCCCACGAGGCTGCTGGTATGGCACTGCCCTGCGATGAAGGCGCTGGGCAAACGTTGTACAGGCACCAGAAGTGTTTGCGCCTTTTCTCAGCAGCCTCATGCGACTCTGACCGGCAAGGTTCACGGAGTTTGGCGTACCAAGCAGACCCAGCAGTATCCGCCACGTTTTTGTGCAGCTTTTTCGCGGTGCTTGGCTCAGCATCTTAGACACAGTCCGCCTTCTGTGTATTCTCCGTGCCCTGCCAGAACACTACATGATAGCGGATTCGGGAGACATTGATTATTGAATAATCTTTCTCTGCGCGCTGATTTGACTGTTGAAGTGCTGCCGGCATTGTTCTCGGCCAGCTGCGAGCCTCGCCCGACCGACAGCTGCCAATAGACAATGTTTCTAACTTCTGGCGGAGACACGAAACAGGCATGATCAGCCAAGCGTGAATGCCTCCAGTCACTACGCCGCTGTCTGTGTTCCATAGCCTTCGGCTTCAGGTTTTTCTGGGCCCACCGTCCACCCCAACGCCTCCTGGGAGACATTGATTATTGAATAATTTTTCTCTGCGCGCTGATTTGACTGTTGAAGTGCTGCCGGCATTGTTCTCGGCCAGCTGCGAGCCTCGCCCGACCGACAGCTGCCAATAGACAATGTTTCTAACTTCTGGCGGAGACACGAAACAGGCATATATATATATATATATATATATATAGATGCATGCGTACGCAGGCTTGTGCATACATACGCACATACATGAACATATACATGTACAGATACGCATACAGATATCTATACATGTGCATATACATACATACATAGAGTCGTTCATACATTCGTACATACAGACTTACATACATGCATGTACACATGCATGCGTGCATGTATGCATGCGTTTACACATACATACACACGCATACACACATGCACACATACATACATACATACACATATCTATACATACATACATACATACATACATATATACATACATACATACATACATACATACGTACATATATACATACATACATATATACATACACACATACATACATACATACATACAGACAGACAGACAGACAGACAGACAGACAGACAGACAGACAGACACATGTACACGTACGTACCTACACATACATGCATATGCATGTAGACACACATATACATATACAGGCATACAGATCCGTATATACACATACATATGCATACATGTTCATACATACATACGTGCATGCATATATTCAAACACACACACACGCATACGCGAACACACACAGAAATGCCTACATACATGCATGCACGCATGCATGCATACGTGTGTACATACATACATATATACATACCTAGATGCATACACACATGCATACATGCATGCATACATGCATACATGAATGCATACATGCATGCATGTACATGTACACACATACACATACACACGTACATACATGTATACATGCATATATGCATACGTACATACATACACACAAACATGCATGCATGCGTACATCTATATGTATATGTATGTGTACATATATGTGTGTGCACATGTATGTACATAAACATATGTGCATACTATACGTGTATAAACTTTCAGGGCTTCGCCCTTTGCCGCCGGCCCCCCTATTACTAGTGCGGGCGGCTGCGCGGGGGGCTCTTTGGGGCCTCTCGGGGGTCTCCTTGGGGCCTCTTGGGGGCCTCTTGGAGCCTCTTGGGACCTTCTTGCGGCCTCCTGGGGACCTCTCGTGGCTGAAAGGTCGAATTCTCGGTTCGTGGATTCCCTCTTGGGCCTCTCTTGGGACCGTCTGAGGAACCTTTGGGGCCGTCTGAGGCGCCTCTTAGACCGTCGTGGGGCCCTCTTCGGCCGACTTGGAGCCGTCTTGGGGGACTTTTGGGCCGTCATGGGGGCTTCTAAGACTGTCGTGGGGCGATCTTGGGAACCTCTTGTTCTGTCTCGGAGCGTCGGAAAGCCGAGAAGGCGAGAAGTCCAGAAATCTTCAAAACTTTAGGAACATCGTTGATGTTTGCTTCGTGGGGTCGTCTTGGCAAGCCTCTTGGAGGCCTTTTGGGCCGTCTTGAGGCCATCGTGGGACATCTTGGGGCCATCTTGGGCCGTCTTGGCCTCCTGATGCCCTTTTCGAAGCCTCGTCGGGCAATATTGGAGGCCTCTCGGGCCGTTCTGGCCGCGCGGTGGCGTCACCATGAGAATCCTGGGCTGGCCCTGAGCAACCTTGATTTGAGGTTCACCCCCCCCCTTGTTGGCTGTTTGGTGACGCTGCAAGGCCCCTTAGCAGACAGTAAACAGGAGGCAGGAAACAGGAGAAACAAAAGGCCAAACAACAAATGGCAACACATAAAACATGACAGCAGACGGCACACACCTTCGCAGCCTTGCGCCCCCGGAGAGGGCCGGCGGATGTATCTGTTAATATGTATATACACACATACATCCATTCATGTATATACACATACGTGCATGCATGCATATATACGTACGGACATACATACATACATATATACATACATACATACATACATACATACATACATGCATACACACATACATACATACATACATACATACATACATACATACATACATACATACATGCATGCATGCATGCATACATACATATATGCATGCATGCATACGTACGTACATACAGACATGCATATATACATACATATATACTTATATGCATACATACATACATACATACATACATATATACATGCATACATGCATGCATACATACATACACACACATACATACATTCATACATACATACATACATACATACATACA
>CAUYUJ010017057.1:50418-55418 GCA_963575745.1 Prorocentrum cordatum | reverse complement strand
TTAGGGGAGGGGAGGGGGGTTGCCGGAGGGAAGGGGGGGGTTCCAGCAGGGGGGGGGGGGGGGGATTTCGGAGGGAGGGGGGACCCCCGGGTTCCGGAGGAAAAGGGGGGGGAATTTTCCGCAGTAAAGCGGCGGTGGATCACGCTTTTTCAAATCTTCACAGAGGCGAGGGAGGGAGGAGGGTTGAGAGGGGGCGCGAGGTGGAAGAGGGGGAGACGGGGGGACGAGAAAGGGGAGGCAAGGCAAGATGGGTTCCCGTAGTCTGGTTCCTTCTTTGTGGTTTCATAGTTGTTGAATTATTTGTTGTGACTGTCTTGCTCACACATTCCGTGGAATGAATCCATCTCCGCGAGCGCGGTCACCCTGCAAGCATGAGGTTGATAGCGTGGACGGCGCCGGCAGAGCCACGGGCGACTGCGAGACAGAGGTCAGCGTTTTTGTTGTATCTTCCAATAGAAAAACCTATTGTCAAGAACTTTCGCATGGCGTGTCGCGCCGCTGGTTCTGGCCCACCGCGCTCCCGCGCGACAGCTAATCACGTCGCGGTCCCCGAGCGTCAATGTGCCGTGTCTTTCCCAGGACCCCGCCCTGGGGAGCGGAGCAACACGCCATCCGCTTGCAGGTCATAGCGTGTCGCTGGGTCCGCCGCCGCGACAAACTGAGTAAACGTTCCCGACCGTAGTTCTTGTCACTTATGACACGCCTCGTTTGACAGCATGCTGCTTCCTCCCAAGACGGCATTGCATTTAATTTCAAGAGATTGTGCAGTTTGTTTGTGCTCCACGTTCTGTAATAACGCTATGCGTGAGTCGAAGGATTCAAGGGGATTTCATCACCGACAGGCTAAATGCAGAGGATCGGGGTGCTTGCGTTGTGGTGCCAGCGATGTGTAAACGATTACATGCCTGATGCTTTAATCTGCACGACGTACATGCGCTCGTGATTGCTTATCCTTTCCTCCTCCCCCTCCCCTCCTCTTCCTCCTCCTCCTCCTCCGCCTCCTCCTCCCCGCCCCGAGCGGTTCAGTGATCACATAACGGGGCGGTCTGACCCGCCTCACCGAAGCATTGAGTATCGTCCGCACATGTTGCATAACGGCAGTCTGGTAACGGGGCTTCTCATGTTACGCGCCCTCGGGTGTGGCCCTATGTGGGCGTTGGTGACAGACCGGCATCAATATTGAACGAGTCTCGGAACTACGATCTAGTCCTCATGACCGCTACGCAAATAGGCGACCGCCTTCGTAGAAAACAGGTTCTCCAGCGCAGGCTTGGGAATCGAACAGTCTTTGAGGTACCCCACTCTGTCGCTCTTCTCAGCGATCGAAGCTGCGGGGTATTGATCACCCTCGGACCACGCTACAGCGCGAGGGACGTGTATCAGGTATGGGGGAATCCATGGGGGGCAGCAGGGACGGCAATGGCAGTTCGTTTGAAACATGGCCCTCTGGATGTATGCGCGATCAGCCTGTACTCCCCACCAAGCCCGTCAAGAACATCCAGAAACCCAGCTACTTTGGCACAGCTCAGGTTGTTTGTGATTGGCTGAATCGGCTTCTCAGCGGGATGCCTACTCGTTGTGTTCCAGTATTGTACAGTGATATCAATGACGGAATGGGGGAGGAGTGGAGGGAGGGCACATCGCAAATTGTAGCGACGCACGTGGTGGGGGCTCCGACTCGAGAACGTCTAGTGGGAGGGGCTGGGCATCAGCTTCGCCAATTCTTCGCAAACGTCACACGATTGCAGCTGACGCGCGCACACATGTTGAGAAAACGGTTTTGGGGGAGAACGGGGTGGCCAGCACTCGGGTATGGCGAGGCTGATTCATGCTTGTAGCTCCCCCTTCGGGGTATGGGAGCGAAGTGTCAACCTGTGCGCGGTGCCGCTACTCGTGATCACTTACAGTACCCATCTCGTTGCGCTTGTTGCAGGACAACGGAGGTTCCCCGCGCCTTCTCACGGAGCGGACTTGGTGGGATCAGGACGAGATGATGGGAGGGCTACGGACGGGGAAGGACAGGTGTAAGCTGTTGGAGAGGGCGGCGGAGGAATTGAAGAGCATCCAACCAGACGACGTTGGACGATCGCTTCTTCTGGAAAAACCATGTTCTGGGAAGGGCGCCTCCGCGCCCTGGTTATTCTGAAGACCGCGCGCGTCGTCGAGAGTGGCTTCGTCAGCGCGTGTCTTGTAGAGGTGGTAGGGTCGGGGCTACTGAGCCCGAAGTCCAGGCCATAGATACAGAACTTAAATCATTGTCCTTTCAAGTGCAGCTCGACCGTCGTCGGGCTCTGCGTCGTCGTCGAAACCAGTTCATGACAGACGCGTCCGAGTGCTGGGAGCGACGGCGGACTGCCGAAGCAGTGCGTGCATCGAGGAGGGCTGCTCGGTGTCGTTTGGGCCCCAAGAAGCGGGACGCCCGACTCGCAGGAAGCACGCCATTTCATCGGGCGACTGGCTGGGAGTCTGGAAGGGACCAGGGGCGCAGGGAGTGGCGTTGGTGGAGGAGGTGGACTGGGACCAATAGAAGGCGACCAGGGTGGGAAGCTTACCTCCACGAGGTTGGGGATCCAGGGTGACCGCTCTTGTGGAGGAGGATCTGCAGCCCCTTCGGAAGTACATCTGTTTTGCCCCAGAGCGCAAACAGATCCCAGAAAGCACGGCACCGGTAGAGTTATGGCACACGTTGATGTTCCCAAAAAGGCGAGTCCAGTTTCGTGCAGGCCGAGGCGCACCGCAGGAAGCACCTCGAGTTCCTGCGCGCGGGTGGTTCCTTCAAGTGGCAGTTCTTCCGAGGTTACGAAGATGTTTGTCGCCATGCATGCGCTTGACCGCGATGCCAGCTCATGCGAACAGCGTTTTCTGAATTTCACTCTATTGCCCCCTACCAATAGCAGCGGTGCGCTTGTACAACCTGGGCAGCGAGGGACAAGATGGGATCCTTTCATAGTCGTGATATTCATTCCGAATTCTATGAAACCCTTACTGCACTCGGAATATGATTTATTACAGTGGATAGAGTTTGCTGGTATGCAGGAACTACATGAGGAGCCCCAGGCGGATTTCTCCCTCTGCAGATACGCCGACGACCTCAAGAACATTGTGCTTGCTGATCAGGAAAGTATCCTGAGGGATCTTCTCAGAAAGTGACAGCGCGCGGATTCTTCCCTCAAGTCGGCCAGAAAACGTATACACGAGTTGCTGTTCCACTTCTAGCACACACAAACACACGCGCAATCGAATAAGCAGTTCTCACGCGTTCACCCGAAGATTCCACAGGGCCGCGCGCTGGACGACGCCAGGTACCTCGGCTCTCACACTGTGCTAAGGGACCCGGCTGCTTCGGAGGTAGGTCGACGCATCGTTGTTTTTCAGGCTTCGTTCCGCAGCTTGGGTGGGATTTGGTCACTGGATTGCTTTAAGAACGGTAAGAAAAACCTACTTATCGGGTTCAAAGTCCAACAAACGGATTATGATCGCCTAGGTCGGGGGCTGGTTGCTCTCGGACGCATTGCCATGATGGGAAAGGCTTCCACAGCCACGCGCAGGGCAAGCTCCGCCCCACAAGATGCCGCTGCAGAGGGCGATTACATTCGTCGCCTGTCTACCCAGCAAGTCCTTCACCATTGGCAACTCTCACCCAGTTCAGTCGAACGTCGTCTTCGGCGCGTTCGCAAGTACCAGTCTCGGGCAAGGAAACCTCGGGAGAGCCCCCCGCTTGCTTTGCAGTCTTTGCGGAACTACGCCAATGGATGGGAATTGACCCCAACTGTTGGGAGGCAAACCCACAAGATGATTTTCTCCTGGGGCGGCCCAGGTCAAACAGGATTCGGAGCGAGGCGATGGGGGAGGCGGCCAGGGACCTTACGATTTTACAGGGCGAGGAGCGAGCAGCTGGATTCGCGCAGATTGATGTTTCGGAGATCCTATTGAGTTTTTTACCGCGCGCACTCCTCCCACGGGCAGCTCGGGGAGTACAGGAATGGCGGAGGCTGAGCTGGATGGCATCGAGCACCCATCTGTATGTGGCTTGAAAGCAGAGGAAGGAACATGCACGGCGGCATCACAGATTAGACGGGAGATCATGAACTTTTTTCGACGTGCTCATAGCTTGAGGAACCAGCGCCACGTCCTCACACTGACCAACATGCGCATCCAATGTAGGCAGGTCTTCGGGTGAAAATCCACGGCGGCACGTCATCTACAAGGGTCCCCGGCTCGTACGCATTGCGAGACACGGGGGCCATCCACCGTGAAAATCAACCCCACTATGCCCACCATGTTGGGCGTTTATGTTGTGGTTTCATCTGTTCAACTTTCGGGGACCTGCGCGGCCACCTTTGCGAACATCTTCCGTTTCAGCTCCCGCCCTATCTAGGAAAGGCAGCTGTGAGCCGCGTCAGAAGCAGTGATGGGCGCCGCCCTTCAGATGCCAGATTGGTTCAACGAGGGCATCAGCAGTCAGCAGAAGGGGAAGCAGTCAGCTTTCTGCTGGAGGAGGAGGAGGAGAAGGGGGAGGAGGAGGAGGAGGAGGAGGAGGAGGAGGAGGAGGAGGAGGAGGAGGAGGAGGAGGAGAAGGAGGAAGAGGAGGAGGAGGAGGAGGAGGAGGAGGAGGAGGAGATGGGGGAGGAGGAGGAGAGATGGGGGAGAGGAGCGGCAGGGGCGCCAGCAGAAAGCGGAGGTGGAGGCCATGAGGGCGGCGGGGGCAAGACACCAGCACGGGGCCAAGAGGCTCCATCCAGAAGCCTGTCGGAGACGGTGGACACCACCGTCCGCCTCGCGTTCTCCAACGCGCGGGCCTTGGCCGGCGCCGCAGCCAGCATATCTCTCCGATGCGAATTCGCGGTCTCGCGCGCCCTCATCGTCGCCCTGCAGGGCGACAGGGGGAGAGGAGGTGGACTTCAAGAACCGGCCCCCTCCCCAAGCGCGCACATGCTCGTGGCAGCCGCCCACCGCGGGCGCGCCAAGAGCGCTCCAGCAGGCTTGGACCAGCAGCGAGC
>CAUYUJ010017057.1:27918-45418 GCA_963575745.1 Prorocentrum cordatum | reverse complement strand
GTCGCTTCTTAGAGGTTCGCCAATGCATGTCACATAAGTCTTTTGCAATTCGGCTGATGCTCCTGGTCTAGTAGCGTGCCTTGAGAAATTGCAGGAGACGTGCTTGTTCTGGTTGGCGTAGGAACTGCTCCATGTACGGTTCGCACCATAGCTTCCAACTCTCCTGGTTCCGAACATCGTTGTTGTCGGTAAACACCGTCCAGGTAGCTGCCCATACGCTGAGATCGTTCATCACGTCCTTGTGCACCTGCTCCGTTGTCTCGTCCGTCAGTGCCTGTATGGCTTGGCCTCCATTTTCCGTGCGACCTGATGGGGTAGTTTCGCCTGGGTACAACGTGGCATACGAAGATCCACCCGTGGTTTGGACTCCCAGCGGGCGGAAGTCCCGACCAGCTCCCGACGGGTTCCCCATCTGTGGTGCGACGTCTCCCTGGGAAGGTTTTTTTTTCTATGGCTGAGTCCAACGTGGCATACGAAGACCCACCCGTGGTTAGGACGCCCAGCGGGTGAGGGTCCCGACCAGCCCCCGAAGGGCTCCCCTGTCCCAAGAGAGCGTCATGGCAACACAGTCGCTCTCGTCCTGGTTGATATTCATCGTGCCCATCTCGTAGTTTGAAGTGTGAGTCCCCCACCAACTCTGTTGATGCGCTTGTCGTTGCTGGTGCCCGAACCGTCCACAAATGCCGTCGGTGGCTGTGGTTCAGTAGCTTCCATCCCAATCTCCCCACACCGGTGGCGACGGTACTGGGTTTCGATGCTGAGGAAGAAGTCCACGTAGCCAGAAAGCCTCCGTACCAGGGTCTTCGTACATCTCCTCCAATGCTTTCTTGCAGAGGGACTGTGACTTGACAACGGCCTCTATGTTCAGGTTCTCGTTCATCTCACACTCGTAGATCCTGTGCTGGATCGTGTCCGCCGCTTTGGAACATCTTGGGCACACCCCGTCGGTATGATATCCCGCATTTTTGCAACGTTGTCCAGTCCATATGGCCCCGCACGCTAGAGCTTCTAACGCGCCTGCCTCTTGAACTCGATCTGCTTTGCGTAACTTCTGTAGGGTCTTCTTGAGCATGGTCGTGTCCATACCGTGCTGCATACCTTTGCCGTAGTAGTGGTCCGCTGCCTTAAGCCAGAGCTGCGCCTCCATCTCCTTGGCTATGGTACGCATGATGTCCTTGAAACCGAGGACGTCGTCATTCCGGACCTTTCATGTAATGCAGCGCGGGTCTTCCCACTCATCTGGTCAAGAGGAGGAGGGGGAGGAGGCGGAGGAGGAGGAGGAGGAGGAGGGGGCGGGGGAGGAGGAGGAGGAGGAGGAGGAGGAGGAGGAGGAGGAGGAGAGGAGGAGGAGGAGGAGGAGGAGGAGGGGAAGGGGGAGGAGGAGGAGGAGGAGGAGGAGGAGGAGGAGGAGGAGGAGGAGGAGGAGGAGGTGGAGGAGGAGGAGGAGGGGGACGAGGAGGGGAAGGAGAAGGAGGAGGCGGGGGAGGGGGAGGGGGAGGAGGAGGAGGAGGAGGAGGAGGAGGAGGAGGAGGAGGAGGAGGAGGAGGAGGAGGAGGGAGGAGGAGGAGGAGGAGGAGGAGGAGGAGGAGGAAAGAGGAAAAGAGGAGGAAAAGAGGAGGAAAAGAGGAAGGGAGAGGAGGAGGAGGAGGAGGAGGACGACGAGGAGGAGGAGGACAAGGACGAGGACGAGGACGAGGGGGAGGAGAAGGTGGAGGAGGAGGAGGAGGTGGAGGAAGATAAGCTGAGAAGGATCAGGGGCGACGACGAGCAAGAGAGGCGCCGTGCGGCACGAGAAGGAGGAGCCGGTACGAGCGGGAGGAAGGAAGACGAGGATGTGCTGCATTGGGACTCGGCCACCCTGGCCTCGGTGCTGCAGCTGTTGTGGGGGCTCTGGAGGGCGAGAAGAAGAAGTCTCTCCCCCAAAGCGGGGAGAGTTCGCAGCACTGCCTCAGTCAATACCTGTAGGCATGAATTTGCGGACAAACGGGGAGGAGGAGGAGGAGGAGGAGGAGGAGGAGGACGAGGAGGAGGAGGAGGAGGAGGGGGAGGAGGAGGAGGAGGAGGAGGAGGAGGAGGAGGAGGGGAGGAGGAGGAGAAGGAGGAGGAGGAGGAGGAGGAGGAGGAGGAGGAGGAACAGCCACAGCAGGAGCAGCAGCATGAAGAATTGTCGCACTCCCTGGGCACATCATCTCTTTCTCTGTGCCCCGCCCGTCCCCTGCAAAAGTGTTGTGCCTTCTCGGGCGCCGTCTCGTTCTCCTCCTCCTCCTCCGCCTCCTCCTCCTCCGTAGCCTTTTTTGGCTCAAGGCATAAATTGGGCCGTCTTTGTTACACCATCGTGGTTTTAACTTGGGCCCTCGGCCTACTACATTCGTTCACCCGCAGTTCAGAATTTCCCGTCTCTGTGCTAGTAGCCGCCGCGTCGCAGCCATGGAAGGTCCTTGCGCCGAGTCCGACGACCCCCCGGAAAGCTGGCAGCGCACATCCAAGACCTCCTCACGCCACGGACAGAGCAGTGATGAACGTCAACCGAAGCATCCCCGTGGACGCGCAGCTGGCCAGGGAGGCTGGGACGCGCGTCCTGAAGCCGCAGTCGCTCCCCCCGTCGGTGGTGGTGGTGGTGGTGGTGGAGGTGCTGCAGACTGCTCCAACCGCTGTATTGTAGCTGTCGCGGCGACGCTGGCAGTGCTCGAGGCCAAACCCACGCCCTCCGCACAGGAGGCCACCGAAGGTAACGGCAAAGGCCCCCACAGCGCCCAGCACGGCCCCGACGTTCCTTTCCCCAGAAGTTCTCCTCTCCGTTGCAGGCCGCACGACAAACCGACTTCTTGGAGAACCAGACCCATTGCGGCAGCCTTGTGCAGCTGACCCGTGGGGAGGCCGCATCCCGTCAAGTGACGAACTAGACAAGGAGTCGCAAGAAATGTTCGACAAATCGATGGAGCAAACCGAGCTCAGCAAGAACAAGTGTCGTTGCTTCGATCAGGTCTGGCAGACGAATGCCCGTCTCGACGACCAGTTGCACGAGTTTCATGGTATAGGCGTGAAGAGGAGCAGGACAAGGAGCACGAACGTCTCCGCGATGTGGTGCACCGCTTCGACCGCACCAGCGCGGCGGCGGAGGCGCCCGAGCCCGTGCTCGACACCGCCAAGCTGGCCAACGTGGACCACTCCAAACAAATCCGGCCTTGCTCTCGCTTGGAACGCCGTCATCGCGCCTTCCGGGGTCCTCCGCAACCTCCAGCTGTGGATCACGGACTCCAGCGTCATGGTGGACCAGGCGGAGCTGGTTGGCAACGTCCCCAGCTTCAGGTTCCCCCTCCGCACCAAGGGGGCGATGGAGGTGGCAAAGCCGTTGGCGCTCGCACCAGCGCGGAACCTCCGCACGGATGCTGGCTGGCCCAACTCTTCGGCGCAGAACACGCAAGGCGCCCAGACCCCGCTTTCTGTCGGCCCTGACAAGTCCCCACGCCAGGTTACGCTCGAGCTGTACACCCAGAAAGCACACCGGCTCCTCGAGCAGAAACATCGCGGCCTCGACATCATGTTCCAGCGCACCAATGGCATTGTCCCGGTTGCAGGCACTCCGCTTGCGGTACTAGAGGTGGAAGGCGTGTACGACCCACCGAAGTTCATTTGGCACGGCCCCACAGTCACCCAGTACCAGATGGACAAGAATGCCACCACCAAGGCGTTCAAGAAGCTCTCCAACGTCGCGGACACAACCGCCGAGGGGCAGGGAATTCATCAGCCGCCGGTGCCAATGGGAATGGCCGCCTGCGAAGCATGGCGGCCGCACTGGCTCGTGGAATGCTCGTGGGTTGGCTTGCCTGAGTGCCCAACCTCGCCGGACGAACTTCAAACGGCTTGCCACTTCACGTGCGTGACCGATCCGCGTCTTTGATTCAAGAAGCTCATGGTTCGACCGAACAGCTTCAAGCATTCGCGCAAGGATCCCAGTTCAAATATTACAAGTTTTTTCTATTCACGTACAGGAAGACCTGGCGCTGACGGCGCAGCAATTATCCCCCCATGGGTGTCCGCTGCCGAAGAAGGCGCTAGGCCAGACGACGACGCGCCACAATTCTGTCATGAGGTGTTCGTTCCTGGCACCGCACCCTAAGACGCACTACTCCGTGACCATCGTGAACGCGTAGAACTACGAGCTGCCCGCGGACAGACGGCACGCTGTCCGCGAAAGTTGGCTAGGCTTGCTAACACGGCGCCGCGCAGCTCCACTCAGGCGGACGCCCGTGGCGCCCGGAGATTCTACCCCGACCTCTGGGCCGCCCGTCAGCTCCCAGAACCCTGAACCTGCGATTGTGCGTGTGCGCCTCGGCGTGGACGCACGTCATAGGGCCCCACGGCCACCGAATGTGGAGCCCTGCGTGGTCCACGTCCGGGGCCCTCACAGCCCTTCTCATGACCCGCCGACGGCTCTGCACAGGGCACGCCCTGCCCTTAAGTTTGGACCAGCCGGCCCTAAACTTTAGACCAGCCGACCGTTAATTTTCGAGCACCCGGCCCTTCAGTTTTGCGCACCCGGCCCTGAGTTTTCGAGCACCCGCCCTTGAACTTTCGAGTTTTCAGGGCCCGAAGCTTGGGATTTAAGGGCCAGGGGCCAGGAACTTCAGGGCCCAGAGCGCAGGGGGTTAAGATCCCAGGGGGGGCCCCCTCTGCGGGCCGTTTACGTCGGGTTTTAGGGCACATTCTCCACCGAACTGGGGGCGCCCAGCCGGCCCTTCAGTAGCCCCCAGACGGCCTCCAGACAGCTCTTAGCCGGCCTAAGTCGGCCCTTAGCCGGCCCCTAGCCAGCCAGCCCTTCGCTGGCCCTTCGCTCGAACGTTGCCGGCTCTTAGCCGGCCCTTAGCGGGCCCTTAGACGGCACTTAGCTGGCCCTTAGCCGACCTTTGGCCAGCCGGCACTTTGCTGGCCGTTGGCAGGCCTTTCGACGGGCCCCAAGCCCCCAAGCCGTCCCAGAAGTAAGGCCCCGTAGGTTTTCAAAGTTAACACCCGCGGAGGTAATTGTATGGTCTTGGGGGTTCAATTTAAGCCCCCGCTGAGGCTCAAAGCTAAGGTCCCGCAGAGGTCATTTCAAGGTCCCGCGGGTGAAATGCAAGGCCCCGTGGAGGCTCAAAGTTAAGAGGCCCCGGTAGGGTCGTTTTAGGGCCCCGTGGGTGGATTTTCAACGGCACCACGGGGGCAGCTTCAGGGCACCAGTTGCGTCCTCGCGAGGTCCCGCGGGGCCTTCACCCCGCGGGTGGTCTCAAGAAGAGGTTGAGCGACCGGCTATCATTGGGTAGCGCGGGGGCCCCGTAAGACACGCACGCATCCGCTGGCCAGTTTGCGGCGCCCGCTGATGTCAGCTGCGACGGAAGTCACCGCGGATCTCCCGACGCGCTTTTGCCAAGAGCACTTCGCAGCTGTAGCCCTGGATCGAGCGTTCTTGAGCATGTCGGCGGATTGCATTCTCGAGGTCTATGCCGCTATGGAGTCACATGTGGATCCATGCCAAATGTCTGATCCTTGCTCGAACGATCACGCGTTGATGTTCCCGCCGTTCCAGAATTGGCTCAGAAATCTGCTGGCAGGATCCCCGATCCTATTTTCCTCAATCCCCGCGATCGACAGGAACTCGCCGCCTTGTTCGCTGCCGCCGATACTCCCGATTTTCTAGCCGTGCTCCGCCGGCAGCGCACCAAGGGTTTCACGTGGGAGGCGGTTCGGGAGACCCGCCCTGAACTCCAAGGCCCCACACTGACCGCTCAGGACCCCAACGCGCTCGAAGCTCGCACGGTCGCCCCTCGAGCTACCTCCAGAGCCATTGGAAGGCAAGATCTCAGGACGGGGGACACGTTGAAGGCCGCGGCCGCTCTGGGTGCCCGATGTTCCCCGCCTCCCTTTTTTCGCAGCTCTCCCTCTTTGGACCTGAAGCCTTTCGAGCCTTCTTCAGAGACACGAGTGCTGCTGCCGCGTTGCGCCGCCACTCTCGCGCCGCCGCGCTGGCCCAGCAAGCGACTCCGGCTGGCGACGGTCTGTCGGCGGATGCCGCTCGCCATCTCCAGCGCCCGCTGCAAAGGAAAGCCTAGCTGTGGCAAGCGCGAGGTAGCTCCTTGGTGCTGCACGGCGTCCGTTCTGAGACGCTCGCGGGCGATGATGGCATTGGTCTGGTCGCCCGCTCGAGCGAAGATTTTCGCGCAGCGTTGTCGTCTCACTGGGAGAAGGTTTTCCGGGCGTCGTCTCACTGGGAGAAGGTTGTCCTTCTTCTCCTCCTCCTCCTCCTCCTCCTCCTCCTCCTCCTCCTCCTCCTCCTCCTCCTCCTCCTCCTCCTCCTCCTCCTCCTCCTCCTCCTCCTCCTCCTGCTCCTCCTCCTCGTCGCCGCGCGCAAGAAAAACAGAGTTTTCCGGGCCGGACGCGTGGGCCCCGACAGGCTGCGAGCCTACCTCGACAGCCTGGAATCGGCGTCACCCCAACAGACTAATCCTACGCGCGCGTCGCCCCCCCCCCCCCCCCCCCGTCGCCCCCCCCCTGGCGACGCGCGCACCGAGAAAACTTATAGTGTATGCGTCGTGGCGGGCGCTGTCTGGCCACGCCGCTCGGGAAATGGTATACTACAACATGGTTATACGATCTGTTCGGGTCGGACGCACGCCACCAAGGAGGACATTTAGTACTAGCATGTCCTTGTGCGCCCCGTGGAAGTCCATGCAGACGGATGTGATATCGCCGGTCTTCCCGCCCCGTCTCGCGCCAGACCTCGAGCGACCCTCGCCGCCGCTACAGACCCAGACTGGCTCATTTATAAGGTTTGCGCCGCCGTCCCTGAGCATTGACGCGCCGCGCGATCCAGAGCTTCATCTCTTCCGAGGGAACTCTGTTCTTCAAGTCGTCCTGGATGGGTTCCGAGCGGATGGGGTCGCAGGATCGCGCCGCATCGGCGATGCGGCTCGACGTGGAGCCCGATTTCCTCCACGCCGACGTCGCCAGTGCATCGCCGACGTCGCCAGTGCATCGCCGATGCCTCGGCGATGCGGCGAGTTCCTCAGAGCTCAGACCCCACGGGGCCCCAGCCGTCGGCGGACGGCCCGTCGATCGCTGCCCCCCCCACATGGCGCCGGCAGGGTCGTCGGGCGGGCGCGCGCTGGCACGCGGGTTGGCCTGGCGCTCGGCCTCCAGCACTGCGAGCGAACGCCCCGCTGACGAGGCGGGAGCGCCCTCCCCATGCTTGGCCTTAGAGCCCTTGGCCTTAGAGCTACGCCCCTCGCGAGGCCGCGAGTAAGAAGATCCATCGACTATCTTCCACATCACAGCCAGTGCATCGCCGATGTATCGGCGATGCGGCGAGTTCCTCAGAGCTCAGACCCCATCCAGGAGGCGTCCAGCTCTGCCTGACCTGAATGAGAGCAGCTCTTGCATGCCTCCCGTGCCAGGCAGATCCGCCGGCACGCCCCGCTCAGCCTGCAGGAGAGCACATGCTGCCTGGGGCCACTTGGGGCCGAACGCACAAGAGTCAGGAGGGGAAAAAACACAGACACATTTAATCATCGGTTCCCCAGAAAATATAGGAAAATATGGGAAGTGGTGTGGGAAAGACAAAAACCCAGAAAAGATGTGAAAATATTGGAAATCCGATTATTTGTGTATTTGCTTGAGTGTCCCAGGGCCCCTTCAAAGAGTTCTGCCCGCTCGCGCCCGCTTTTGGATTGGCGCTCATCTCCCGGCGCGTCGGCAATGCCATGTCAAAGGAGCCGCTCCACATCTTGGCGCGCAGTTCGGCCCCGCCGCCGACTTCGAACACCAGCGGTCCCAGGCCGGTGCGAAATTGCGACAGCGCGCCCTCGGACTCCCGCCCTCCCGCGCTGCTCTTCGGCTTCTCTCTCCCCAGTGCAACATGCACGCCGTTGGCACCCTGGGCCACCTGTCCCCGGGTTCTGCCCGCGCCGCCCCAGCGGCCGCGGGAGAGGCGCCGGCTCTCCGCCAGCTGTTTCCCCCGTCTCCGCACTCCTCCGCTCTCCAGGACGCGAGCTCGCTCGGAGCGGCTCGGAGCACTCTGCGCCGCGCCCGCACGGATGGAGGATGGGTGCCCACAGTCTCTGATGGGGCCCGGCAGGCCGCCGCCCGCACCTGCGGCGCGCCCGCGCCCTCTGTCGCACAGTGGGCCGGCGACGAGCGGCGCGCGCCGTGCTGCAGCCGCCCCGCTGCTGTCGTCGAGCATTTTCCGCTCCGCTCTCGTCCCCGCTCCCTTCTGTAGCCTTGGGCCCGAGCACCCTCTGGCTCAAGCCGCCCTGGCTCGAGGTTGGCCGGCGCGGCCTGGAGGCCAAAGGCACCCCTGGACTTCGGCTGGCCTGAGGGGCGCGGGGCGCGGGCCTCCTCCTCCTCCTCCTCCTCCTCCCTCCTCCTCCTCCTCCTCCTCCTCCTCCTCTCCTCCTCCTCCTGCCTCCTCCTCCTCTCCTCCTCCTCCTCCTCCCCTCCTCCTCCTCCTCCTCCTCCTCCTCCTCCTGCTCCTCCTCCTCCTCCTCCTCCTCCTCCTCCTCCTCCTCCTCCTCCTCCTCCTCTCGGCGCCCCTCTCCCCAGCGCCATGCCTCCATCTCGTGGCGGGCTGCCGCGGACGGCCGCGCGGCGCCTCCAGCGGCGGGCGCCGCCCTCTGCTCGTGGCCCCTGGACGCGGCGGCTTTCGCGCCCCGCGCCCGGGGCCGACGAAGACGGCAGGGCCAGCGCGGCGCGCGGGAGCCCTGGGAGCGTCCGGGATGGCTTGGCACCTGCGGCGCGCTGGGAGGCAGGCCGGCCCGCGGGCCCGAGCCAGCAGGCAGGCGGCCGCCCGAGGGCCCGCCCACGGGCGCCCGAGGGGGCCCGCGCCCGCCGGAGGGCGGCCGAGCGTGGAGGCCGGCGGCGCAGAGGACACGCCCGGTGCGCCCAGCGGTCGGGCGGACGAACGGCCCACCTGCCCTGAGCAGGCCTGGGTCTCGCGCCCCCGCCCCTCTCGCTCCCCAGACATCGGGCGTCTCGAAAAAATCGAGACGGAGGTTTTTCATCGTTTTCGGCCTCTCGGGGCCCTCGCCGGGCCTCGGGACCGTCAAAAAACGACTCGGGGTGAAGAACCGGTCCCGGGGAAGTGGTCGGGAGGTCGGGGGCCCGTGTCTCGAAAAAATCGAGACGTCGGATGTCTGGGTCCGCCCTCGGGCCCGGCGCATGTCGACGGTGGCTTGCCCTGCGTCCTTTCTCACCGCTGCCTGGGCTTGCTCCCCGGGCTTCCTCGCGCCTCCCGCGGCGTGCGTTCTGGCCACCGGGGGGCGTCTGCCTGGGCCTGGAGCTGGTGACGCCTGCGCGCTTGATGTCCGTCTCCCCACCGACGTTTCGGCTGTTTTCCGCCATTGTTGCTCTGTTGCTGGTCGCCCCTCCCTTGGCCGCGTGCTCGGAGGCCCTGATCCCCTGGACACTGCTCTCAGCGCGGCGGACGCCTCTCTGGTGCCCTCGCTCCGTTCTCCCTGCCCGCCTCCGCCTCCTCTCCCCCTTTCCCCCCACCCCCCCTGGGCCGCAATGGCGCGCCCGCCGCCGGCTTTCGCTGGTCCCAGCCGCTTGCGGCTGCTCGTACCGGCGCTGCGCGGCCTCGCCCAGCCCGGCCGCAGCTCGCGGAGTCCATCGGCCAGATCCTCGACGATCTCTCCCCACGCCTTAGCGGGCTCTAGCACCATGCTAATTTTGCCCATGGCTCCTCAAGGATCTCCCCTCATGCACGGGATCGCGATGTCTTCAGGGCGCCACAGCTAAGGCTCCCCATGGCACTTCATGCTCTCCACCACCGTCGGTGATTCTTCACCCCGGGCCTTCCGTCATCAGCTGATCTGACTGCGACACGCGCGGTCAGGTCCACCCCTCCTCCTCCTCCTCCTCCTCCTCCTCCTCCTCCTCCTCCTCCTCCTCCTCCTCCTCCTCCCCTCCTCCCCTCCTCCTCCTCCTCCTCCTCCTCCTCCTCCTCCTCCTCCTCCTCCTCCTCAACAGGGGCGCGGCGCGCTCCGCTTCTCTTGTCCTCGTCCGCTCAGGGTGTGGAAGGCTACGGAGGCGACAGGCAGGGCCGAGCAGTGGACGGCCGTTGAAAGGGGACGCAAGCCGAAGCTACAGCGAGCGATCAGCTCCTCGATTGCGGTCGCGCTGTATCCCGATCGATTGCACCAGACTATCGGGCGCCGCCTCGATGCTTCGTCCTCCTCTCGCCCCCCAAACCTGTCCGAACGATGGTCCCTGCTGAAATCTTGTCTCCGGCAAGTGCAGCCGAGCTGGGGGTCGGTTGTTCTGAAAACGCTTGCAGGAGGCTGGACCACCAGCTGCAGAATGGACGTCTCGCCGCATTCCCGAAATTGCATGTTTGGGTGTGGGGGCTGGGGCGAAATCTCGCACTACCTCCAGTGTGTGCCGCTCTGGTATCATCAAGTCGCAGCTGGTCGCGGCTCGTGTTTCCTCTGGACCCTTTGCTCTGGCTTGGTTTTGGGGTCCCACGGAGCACGACACAGACGATTGCGAAATCTATCGTTTCCAGGCTGTTGAGGCCATTTCTCCCGTTTTTCAGATTTACCACAAATCGAAGATACAGCGTCTCGGTCTTCACACCACACATACGGGAAGGGTTTTAATACATGGCTTGCGCGCGCGAGAGATGATTTTGCGGAGTCTACGAGCATGTATTCTCATTCCGATGTATTGTGCGAGGTCTTGTGCAGGATGTCCTGCGCGGTCTCGTGTAGGTTCTTGCGTAGGGCTCTGGGAGTCGATTCGCCTTCTCCTGCGTCGTTCTTGCACGAGTCGTCTTGCGTGCGTCTTGTGCGCGACCAGCGACCATCAGGAGGAAAAGAAACACACAGACACAATTAATCGTCGATTCCCCAGAAAATATGGGAAAATATGGGAAGTGGTTGGGAAGACAGAAACCCAGAAAATATAGGAAAATATTGGGAATATTTTTATTTGTGTGTATTTATTTGTGTGTCCTGGGGCCCCTTCGGACCACTCCTCGCTCGAACACTGCTCCTGTCAAAGATGCCAGGCTTTTTGTCGGCGTCGCGGTCGTCGGGGTGCCTCGCGCCCCCTGGTTGCCGCCCCTCGCCCGAACGGCCTCTTGGCTGCCCGCGGCCTGCTTGATTCTGCAGTGCAGTCGTCCTCCTCCTCCTCCTCCTCCTCCTCCTCCTCCTCCTCCTCCTCCTCCTTTTCCTCCCCTCCTCCTCCTCCTCCTCCTCCTCCTCCTCCTCCTCCTCCTCCAGTGGCGGGCTGTTTTTCAGTCACTGGTCCGTCTCTGCCACGTCCTGTCACGGAGTGCACGGGTCACTCGAGCGATGTCGTGGTCGCTTCTCTGTCCGATTCACCCCCTCTGACATGAAGAAAAAGGAAAAACAAAAAAAAAAAAAAAAGTGGTGTAGGATTTTTTCTGTCCGCTTCCCAGGGAAACAACGAAGCATGTGTACACCAGGATCCCGTATACACCAGGATCCGCGTTCCCGTGCAAGTGTCGGTGCAGGGCCGGAAAGATGCGTCGGTGTGTAGAGTTTGTTTTCCTACGATCGTTTGCAGTCGTCGGGCCGCCCCAGCCTTGGCGGTTTTGATTGTTCGGCGGTTGTTCAGGCCGCCCCCCGCGCGGCCCCTCGGGCCGCCCCGTCCTTGGCTGATTCTGTCGGCTTTTGATTGTTCGGCGGTTGTCGGGCAGCCCCCCGCGCCGCCTCTCGGGCCGACGCGGGTCACAGGTGCTGTACGGCTTGCGCTCAAAACGTATGTGTCACCAGGATTCGCTCCTCATCCTCCTCCTCGTCCCGCTCCTCCTCATCCCCGTCCTCATCCTCATCCTGGTATGCCCCCTTCTTTTTAAGTTCCTCATCCTCACCGTCCTCCTTGTCTTCGTCCTCCACCTCCGCCTCCGCCTCCTCCGCCTCCTCCTCCTCCTCCTCCTCCTCCTCCTCATCATCATCATCATCATCATTATTATTATCCTCCTCATCCTCCTCGGCCTCCTCATCCTCCTCATCTTCTCCTCCTTCTCCTCCTCCTCCTCCTCCTCCTCCTCCTCCTCCTCCTCCGCCTCCTCCTCCTCCTACCCTCCTCCTCCGCCTCATTCTCTTTCGCGTCCTCATCCTCACCCTCCTCCCTGCTCGTTCTGCTCCTCCCTCTCCTGCTCCACCTCAGAGCCGCAGCGGAGCGCACGGCCGTGTGCCGTGCGCCGGGTGCGGGGAGCCCTCCGGGCGGGGGGCGAGGCGGTTGCTGGCCGTGGACCTCGGCTTCGAGGAGGTGGACGTGCTGGGCGACGAGCCTGGGGAGTCCGCTCCCCGCTCGCGGCGGCCTCTGTCGGGGAAACGTAAGACTCGAGTAAGCCGGACCTCGTGTTTGCCGACTTCTCCTGGACGAGCGCGTCCTGGAGTCTGACGGTCCCGTTGTCGTGGGGGGTGTGCAGCGGGAGCCCGCGTCAGATTTCAGACTGGGTCTCGTCGTTTTGGTGATGGCCCCCGTCGGGCCAACCCGCGTCCCCGAGGCAGCACTAGGGGGGACAAGGAGGAGGAGGAGGAGGAGGAGGAGGAGGAGGAGGAGGAGGAGGGGGAGAAGGAGGAGGACGAGGAGGAGGACCAGTGTAAACCCGTGATGGCACCCGAGTCTTACGCCTCCCCGACTTTGGGGGGCTGTTGGCGGCGCCGGACGGGGCGGGCCTCCTCAGGAGGCCCGGAGGGCCTTCGGCCCTCGAAGGCCGCGAGAGGCGTTCTGAGCCTCTTTTTCGGAGGCCTACACCCCAGGCGATGCTTAAGAAAACTTCCGTTTTCGGCCAGAGTCTCGATTATTCTTGATGTTTCGATGTGAATCCTAAGATTTCGATCGAAATTCTGGGTTTTTATTCAAGTTCTGAGACTATGAATTTCTTAACCCATGATTTCTAAAGCATTTCGCAGGGTGTAGAGGTTGACACCAACACCATTATCGGCGGTGTGCCTCCTCTGAGGGAAGAAGATCCCGATCTCGGCGATGGCGGTAATATTCTGGCTTCAAAGGTGACCGAAACATTACCGCCAGCACCGAAATCTAGGAGCGTCACCCCCTTGTGGAGGCAGCCCCCTGTGTTGGTGTTGGTGCCCATCGCCAGGCCTCCAACTCTTGAGGCTACAGACGGAGCCTCCGAAGACCAGAGGTCTCCCGAGGAGCCCCGCCGCCTTCTGAGAGGGCCGGCCCCCCGAGGGGGCCGGCCTCCTCAGAAGGCTCCCTGCTCGCGGCGCCACGGAAGAGAAAGTACAGACTCCGCACGCTGTGCTGCAAGCGAAGAAGGGGGCCCCCTGGAAGAGGTCAGAAAAAGACAGCGACGAAGACCGGCGAGCGACGGGCGACTGACGAGGGACAGGAGACGCGGGGGGGCAGTGAAGGGAAGACGCGCGCCCAGGCAGAAACTCTGCACACGCCTCGGCGGGCAATTCGCACTTCTCGGATGCAGCTGGCACGAGGGTACTGAAGAGCCGCAATTCTGGAATGGTGTCATCGTGTTCTGCGTGTTTGGGCATTGCTCTTCCAGGATGTCGTTCGTTTCTTCTACCCCTATGGGGCATTGGGCCTTCCGCGAAAGGGCTCGTGTCTTTGGCCCGCGTTCTCGTGGCCACATCTGGACTGGACGTCTCCTCATTTTCCTGGTCCTGGTCACCAGAGGCTCGGAAGAGCCATGGGGAGAGAGTGCAGGCGACGTTCGCACGCATCGCATTATATAGCATTCCTCACGTGGTCACAGAAGATGCTCCATACGTTGTTTATATGTTGCTTTCTCCCTCTCTCTATCTCTCACGTTTTCGCTCTTTCTCTGTCGTTCTCTCTTTTTCCAATTCGTTACACATATATTTATTTATCTATATATATATATATGCACAAGTGTAATGTTTAAAACCGGGTTTAAAAATGATGACCCCCCCCTCCCCCCTCCCCTCGGATCCTGACTGGCATTAAGTCGCATCCGAGTAAGTAGTTGTTTATCTGTCCCCCTTCGAAAAAAGGCCATGGATGCCGATCAATGTCACATGTATACACCTCGGTACCAGGGAGACTGCCGATGTGGATGTTCCAGTCTTCCGATCAGAGAATGAATTTTTACATTGGGTTTTCGCCATTGGGTTTTGGAGTTCAACATCGCCCCCCGTTATATAAAATCTATCAGCGCGCGCGTTGGCCATTGGCATTTGTGCATCCAGTGTCGCATATCCACATGTGGATGTTCCCGTCTTCCGATCAGGGAATGGATTTTTACATTGGGCGTTCGCCATTGGATTTTGGAGTTCAACCTCGCTCCCGTTGTATAAAACTTATCAGCGGCATGCCGCCGCCGCGCGCGTTGGCGATTGGCATTTGTGCATCCAGTGTCGCATATCCACATGAGGATGTTCCCGTCTTCCGATCAGAGACTGAATTTTTGCATTGGGTTTTCGCGATTGGGTTTTGGAGTTCAACATGGTTCCCGTTGTATAAAATCTATCAGCGGCATGCCGCCGCCGCGCGCGCGCTGGCGCTTGGCATGTGCGCATCCAGTGTCGCATCTCCACATCGGGATGTCCCCGTTTTCCGATCAGAGAGTGGATGTTTACATTGGGTCATTGCCGTTGGGTTTTGGAGTTCAACCTCGCCCCCGTTGTATTTTGTTTTAAAAAAATATCAGCGGCACGCCGCCGCCGTGCGCGCTTTGGCGATTGACACTTTTACATTCAGCGTCGCATGTCCACATTGGGATGTTCCCGTCTTCCGATCAGAGAATGTTTTTTTTTTTTTTTTAAAAAAAAAAAAAAAAAAAAAAAAAAAAAAAAAAAAAAAATGGGTGTTCGCCATTGGGTTTGGGAGTTCAACATCGCACCCGTTGTATAAAATCTATCAGCGGCATGCCGCCGCCGCGCGCGCGCTGGCGATTGGCATTTGCGCATCCAGTGTTGCATATCCGCATGAGGATGTTTCCGTTTTCCGATCAGAGAATAAATTTGTACATTGGGTTTTCGCCATTGGGTTTTGGAGTTCAACATGGCTCCCGTTGTATAAACATCTATCAGCGGCATGCCGCCGCCGCGCGCGCGCAATTTGGCGATTGGCATGCGTGCTTTCAGCGTCGCGTCTCCACATGGGTATGTTCCCGTCTTTCGACCAGAGAATGAATTTTTACAATGGGTTTTTGCCGTTGGGTTTTGGAGTTCAACATCGCTCCCGCTGCATAAAACTTGCCAGCGGCATGCCGCCGCCGCGCGCGCGCTGGCGACTGGCACGTTTGCATTCAGCGACGCATGTCCACATTACGATGTTCCCGTCTTCCGATCAGAGAATGAATTTTTACATGGGGTTTTCGCCATTGGGTTTTGGAGTTCAACATCGCTCCCGTTGTATCAAATCTATCAGCGGCATGCCGCCGCCGCGCGCGCGCTCGCTGGCGATTTACACGCGCGCATTCAGCGTCGCATATCCACATTCGGATGTTCCCGCCTTCCGATCAGAGAATGATGTTTTACATTGGGTTTTCGACATTGGGCATTGGAGATCAAAGTTCGTCCCGCTGCGTAAAATCTATCAGCGGCATGCCGCCGCCGCGCGCGCTGGCGCTTGGCATTCTGCATTCAGCGTCGCATATCCACACCGGGGTGCCCCCGTCTTCCGATCAGAGAAAGAATGTTTACATTGGGCTTTCGCCATTGGGTTTTGGAGCTCAACATCGCCCCCGCCGTGTAAAATCCACCAGCGGCGTGCCGCACCTGCGTGTTCCGCGCGGCTCCGCAACCCAGACAGGGCGCGCGGCGCGCAGGGAGTGGTCCCTGAGCGCAGTCTCTATCCACGCTGGGGTCGCACGGCGCGGCAGGCGTGGCCCGACGCCAAGAGGGGGCGCGCAGGAGTCTGCCCCTGCACGCAGGGCGCCAGGGCGGTCGCGGGGGCGTCTCCAGCGACCCAGTTTGCCCCGCCCCCCTCTTGTTTCCCATCGGCGCACTACAGCGCTGGGGAAAACCATTTGTTTAACTGCCCCCCAATATCCGCAAGGGCTTCGCCCCCTGCCGCCGGCCCCCTCTCTCGGAGAATGGGCCATGGAAGAGAAGTCATGAGGCCTTGGCGCTGTCGTGAAGCAGCATCGAAACTTCATGCGAAGCCGATTCGCAACCAGCAAAACCAACTGATCACCAGAGGGGTTACCACACCTGGCGACTGGTAAGACGCGCATGGTTCACGGGCTTGGTTACCACACCTGACCCCGCGGATCCGCGTGAGGGGTGGCACCGAATTTCAGACATGTGGCAAATCCCTTGCGCTTTTGGCCCTGACCCCGCGGATCTGCGTCAGGGGTGGCACCGAATTTCAGAAATGTAGCAAATCCCATGTGTTTTTGGACCCTGACCCCGCGGATCTGCGTGAGGGGTGGCACCGAATGTCAGAAATGTGGCAAATCCCTTGTGTTTTTGGATCCTGACCACGCGGATCTGCGTGAGGGGTGGCACCGAATTTCAGAAATGTCGCAAATCCCATATGTTTTTGGACCCTGACCCCGCGGATCTGCGTAAGGGGTGGCACCGAATGTCAGAAATGTGGCAAACCTCATGCGTTGTTTGACCCTGACCCCGCGGACCTGCATGAGGGGCGGCACCGAATTTCAGAAATGCGGCAAATCCCTTGCGTTTTTGGACCCTGACCCCGCGGATCTGCGTGAGGGGTGTCGATTTCGAGCCCCCCCAGCAATTCAGACAACGCGCCCAGGGGGTGCTAAATTTCCCGTTTGGGCCTCCCCCCCCCCTCGCGCGGTCAATCAACTAGTTGCGGTAACCAGCAATAAGTCAACTAGTTACAGTAACCAGCAAGAAGCAGAACTGTAACACATGAAACTACAAGCTACAACTGGCACAGGAAACTGCGAACCTCGCGCCTACAGCCTGGCGGCCCCACAAGGGGGCCGGCGGATATATATATATATATATATATATATATATATATATATGTGTGTGTGTGTGCATGTGCTATATATATATATATATACATATATCTATATATGTGTGTGTGTGCGTGTGCGCGTGTGCGCGTGCGTGTGCGTGCGCGCGTGCGCGTGCGCGTGTGCGTGTGCGTGTGCGCGCGCGCGTGCGTGTGCGCGCGCGCGTGCGTGTTGCGCGTGCGTGTGCGTGTGCGTGTGCGTGTGCGTGTGTGTGGTTGTGTGTGCGTGCGTGTGTGTGCGCGTGCCGTGTGTGTTGCGGTGTGTGTGCGTGTGTGATGTGCGTGTGCGTGCGTTGCGTGTGCGTGCGTGTGCGCGCTGTGTGGTGCTGTGTGCGTGTGGGTGTGGTGTGGGTGTGTGGCGTGTGGGTGTGCGTGGGTGTGTGTGGGTGGGTGTGTGCGTGGGTGTGTGGGCGTTTGCGTGCGTGCGTGTGCGTGTGCGTGCGTGTGTGTGCGTGTGTGTGCGTGTGTGTGCGTGTGTGTGTGTGCGCGTGTGTGTGAGCGTGTGCGTGCGTGTGTGCGTGCGCGGTGCGGTGTGTGTGCGTGCGATGTGTGTGTGTGTGCG
>CAUYUJ010017057.1:0-27818 GCA_963575745.1 Prorocentrum cordatum | reverse complement strand
CGCGTGTGTGCGTGTGTGCATGTGTGCGTGTGTGCGTGTGTGCGCGTGTGCGTGTTCGCGTGTGTGCGTGTGTGCGTGTGTGCGTGTGTGCGCGTGTGCGTGTGTGCGCGTGTGCGCGTGTGCGTGTGTGCATGTGTGCATGTGTGTTGTGTGTTGTGTGGTGTGTGTTGTGTGTTGTGTGTTGTGTGTTGTGTGTTGTGTGGTGTGTGCTGTGTGTTGTGTGTTGTGTGTTGTGTGTTGTGTGCTGTGTGTTGTGTGTTGTGTGTGGTGTGTTGTGTGTGGTGTGTTGTGTGTTGTGTGCTGTGTGCTGTGTGCTGTGTGCTGTGCAGTGTGTGGTGTGTGGTGTGTGGTGTGTGGTGTGTGGTGTGGTGTGTGGTGTGTGGTGTGTGGTGTGTGGTGTGTGGTGTGTGGTGTGTGGTGCGTGGTGTGTGGTGTGTGTGGTGTGTGTGGTGTGTGTGGTGTGTGTGGTGTGTGTGGTATGTGTGTGGGGGGGTGTGGTGGTGTGTGGTGTGTGTGGTTGTGTGTGTGGTGTGTTGTTGGTGTGTGTGGTGTGTGTGGTGTGTGTGGTGTGGGGTGGTGTGTGTGGTGTGTGTGTGTGGTGTGTGGGGTGTGTGTGGTGTGTGGTGGTGTGAGTGGTGTGTGGTGTGTGTGGTGTGTGTGGGTGTGTGTGGTGTGTGTGGTGTGTGTGGTGTGTGTGGTGTGTGTGGTGTGTTGTGTGGTGTGTGTGGTGTGTGGGTGTGGTGGTTTGTGTGGATTTGTGTGGTTTGTTTGGTTTGTATGGTTTGTGTGTGTTTGGGCCCCGTGCTGGCGTGCGTGCGTGCGTGCGTCGTGCGTGCGCGCGAGCGTGCGCGCGTGCGCGCGTGCGTCGTGCGTGCGTGCGTGCGTGCGTGCGTGCGTGCTGTTTGCGTGCGTGCGTGCGTGCGTGTGTGGCGGGTGTTTGGGTGTTGGGGTGCGGGGTGTGGGGGGGTGGGGGGGTGGGGGGTGTGTGGGGGTGTGTGGGGGTGTGTGGGTGTGTGTGGGGTGTGTGGGGGGGGTGTGGGGGGTGTGGGGGTGTGTGTGGGTGTGTATGGGGGTGTGTGGGGGTGTGGGTGTGTGTGTGTGTGTGTGGGTGTGGGTGTGTGTGTGGGTGTGGGTGTGGGTGTGGGTGTGGGTGTGGGTGTGGGTGTGGGTGTGGGCGTGTGGGCGTGTGGGCGCGTGTGCGTGTGTGCGTGTGTGCGTGTGTGCGTGTGTGTGTTTGTGTGTGTTTAACAGTTCTTAGACATTATATATATACACACGCGCACACTTGGCCACGAGTCCCGAAGACGGCTCCAGATCGCCAGAAATTGCATTTCCAGATTGCGACATTGACCAATACCGGCCCGAGATTACCCAGAATTGGCCCCTGACCGTCCAAGATGCATCCCGAGGAACCCCAGGAGGCACAAAGAATTGACCTGCCGTAGGTTCTTGAAGGAGTTTCGAGTTATCGCTTTTCCAGCTTTCCGACGCTCCACAACGGCCCAAAAAATCCCAATGTGAGCCCCAGAGGCCTCGAAGCCTGCCCTAAGAGGGGCCCAAGAGGCCCCAAGACGGCGCCAGAGGCGCCCAAGGCGGCCCGAGAGGGCCCCAAGACGGCCCCAAGAGGGGCCCAAGACGGGCCACACGAACCGATCATCCAAGCCTTCCACCCCGAAATACTTTCAGGAGGCCCCAGGACGCCCCCAAGAGGCCCCAAGAGGCCCCCAAGGAGCTCCGCAGAGGGCCCAAGAGGCCTCCCGAGAGGTGTCTCAGGAAGGCCCCGAGGGGCAAAAGTCGCTGCTTTCCCCCGGTGTTCGGGCCTCCCGCCGCGTGGCACCCCGACGCTTGAGGACGGCCCAAGGGGCCCCTCCGTGGCCACTCTGGCTCGATCCCTCGTGGCTCAAGGGCCCCTAGTTGCGCTCGGGCCGTCGGGCCCGGCGGCAGCGAGGGGCGCGATGGACTCCATCCCCGCGGCCGCGGGGGGCGGCGCAGAGCCCACGAAGCCGAAGTATCCCTCGGACGAGGCGCTGTGGCCGACGGAGGCGCCCGACCCGCAGCGCGGAGAGGAGCGCCGGTTGTCGAAGCTTTCGTTCACCATGGATCCTGTCGTGAGCAACGGCTCGTCGCCGGTCGTCGCCATCGATGTAAGGTCAGCGCTTAGGGGTGGTGGCCGCATCTTCCGGAAACAGCATACCGCGGCCAAGTACGCCACAGACGCGAGCAAGATTGACGACTTCTGGTCGTATAGCAGGCACGGCAACGACACCGCCCGCACGATGATGCTCCTGCTGCACTACAACGGACTCCAGTCCGCCGCGGCGGGAATCCTCACGGCCGTCGTCAGCGCTTGCCTGATGCCGCTGGACTGGGTGCCAGACAGCAAGTTTGCAGGCATCCTCGTTATGCTCCTGTCGACCTGCGTGGCCTTCGTCCTGGTGCTGACTTCCGTGATTCCTAGGCGCGTGTTCCTCGACTTCGCGTGCATTCCTCAAGACGACGAGGAGGCCAAGAAAAGGGGCATCTTGAGCCTCGGCCACACGCTGAAGTGTTCGGATCGCATGGTCTTGCTCTGGGACCAGACATACTGGACTAGGCTCTGGTGCGTGTTCGAGTGTGCAGCCTACTCGAAATTGCAACTCAATGGCGATGCCTCCAAGAGGATGAAGGTGTTAACGGTGCCCAACGGCATGCTGACGTGGGGAACGTTCGTGACCATCTCGGTGATGATGCTCTGCATGAAAATATCAGAGAGTTTTTCCGGGCAGAGTCACCCAGACATATCATTGAAAGATGCGGTGATCAGCGTTTCGGCCAACACCGTCTCCGTGACCTTGTCTGTCCTCTGTTTGGCGTACGGGGGTCTCCGATACGTGAGTTTGCTGAAGGACCAGCGCATCCAGTTACAGAACTTCTCCCTGAGGGGGTCGAACTGCTTCTGCTGCGCGGTCGGGCACGTTAACCCGAAGACCGGCGAGAGCATGGGCTGCGACAGAGTCCTGATCGAGGCGTCCGTCGTCGCTTGGTTCGGATGCATCGAGGCCTTCGAGAGCTATGTCCGCGACACCATGCACGATCTCGTCCGCGCCCGTTCGTTCCTGCCGTATAGATACTGCGTCATGGGGGCCATGCCGTGGTTCCTCTGCTCCATCGGCGAAGCCATTTGGCTTTGGAGGTCTGGCGACGTGTTCTCCGCCCTGATCTACCTCAGGCTGGGGGCCAGCGGAACGTTCGTGTGGGTGCCCCTGTTTACCCGCGTCGTCTTCTACTCCTTCGACATTTTTCGGCCGAAGTCCGCGATGAGGTCTCCGCTGTTCCGCGCGGTATTGGGTTGCACTGCGTTCTGCGGGTCGCTCCAGTTGATCTTCTCTGCCTCCCATTATTTTCCATACCTTTTCATGGATTATGTCCTGTGGGCAGCGGTGAGCAGCATCTTCTACACCGGCATAGCGGCCATACTCTATCTGTGCGACATCTGAGGGCGCCAGCATACATCTCTTTCTACGTTATAAATTAAGCTCTGTACGCAGTTCATGCTGGAGGGAGCGGGTGGTGGATCTCGAGTGGGGGGGGGAGGGGGTGGGGACTGCTCCTGCCTATATTCCACTCTCCAGAGGGTGGGATGAACCGTATTTTTTCAAGTCGACGTTCTTCTCACCATAGTCTTCAGGGGGTGGGATGAATCGTATTCCTTCAAGTCGATATTCTTCCCACAATAGCCAGTCCCGCGTCCAATGACCCTCGTAGACATGAGGTCAACATGTGCGCTTGGCCTCGTCGCACGGACGCTGGCCCTTTTTGCCCCGTGCCGACGTGGCGCCTCGCTCCTGCAACAGGCCAGGGCACCAGGGCACCAACAGTAGGATCGCGCTCCCTCTCTCTCTCTCTCTCTCAGGCTGGGAAGAGGAGGAGGAGGAGGAGGAGGGAGGAGGAGGAGGAGGAGGAAGGAGGAAGGAGGAAGGAGGAAGGAGGAAGGAGGGAGGAGGAAGGAGGGAGGAGGGAGGAGGGAGGAGGGAGGAGGGAGGAGGGCCCAGATTTCTCACGTGATCACTCCCCCGATGAGAGCCACGTTCGGCTGCAGGCCACCACGGCCCGGGGAGGCCGCGCCTGGTGGCGCCTCCGGTTGGCATTTGCGGAGCGTTCGCCGTCTGTGGGGCTCGGAACAGATGGAACTTCCGCGGTGGAAAACGAGCTGGCCCAACGGGAGGCCGTCGCAGACGCCGCTCAAAAAGTTTGGAGGAGAGGAGGAGGAGGAGGAGGAGGAGGAGGAGGAGGAGGAGAGGAGGAGGAGGAGGAGAGGGAGGGGAGGAGGGAGAGGAGGAGGAGGAGGGAGGAGGAGGAGGAGAGGAGGGAGGGAGGAGGTAGGGAGGAGGGGAGTTTGTCCGCAGAGTCTGGTCGCTGCTGATCCTCCCGCGCCCGTCCTCTCCTCACCCGTTGCCCCTTCTATGAGTTTTCGGCGGCGGTGATGCTTCAGCGTGCCAGTCGGCTTCTCATCGCTCGCGCCTAGGCGTGCTAGGCTGACAAGCAGGGCTACTGAGTGTTCAGTGGTGGAGATTCTTCAGGGCCGTTCGGCATGCTGCCTGCGCTCGAGCGCAGCAGCTTGCCGGGCCGCCTTGCAGGCGTCGCGCAGAGAATCGGGCGCCTCATCCCTCCTCTTCTTCCCGCACAGATCGCCCCACAGTCTCGCTCCCTGTTCCCGCATATCACCTGGCATTTATCGTCTACTCGTGTTTCCTCCTGTTCCACTCCCCGCGCTACCGCCCCTCTTCCTGCACAGCTCGTCTCCTCACTCCACTCCCTCTTTCTCCTCCATCTGCCTCTTCGCCTCTTCCCTTCAACATGTCCAAAGGGTGCGCAAACATGGCCTCCATATACTTGGATTTACTCCACACCCTTGAGCCGTCATTGCTTACGAACTCTGGGATTTGTGATTTTTATGGTGATGTCGCTATTCGGCGTGCCTTAGAGAGGAGAGGCCGTGGAGGGTCCATGATGGCCCCAAGATGAGCCCAAAACGCCAGCGCTGCCTTTACAGTTCTGGTCTGGCGCCCAATCTAGCTAGAACTTGTGCGCGCGCGAAGCGCGCGCGACGGTTCCAGTGTAATTCACGCGGGTAGCCTCGGGGACGCGAATCTTACGAAGTTGCAAAAGTTTCTGGCCTCGGGCACGCGAACATTATTTGATCTAGTTTATGGTCTTGGGTACGCGAATCTCCCATATTCTTACGTGTCCCAGGCCCCCACAAAAGAACCTGAGACCACCCGGAGGGCGTGGTGAGTTGGACGGTATTGGGTTCCCTTCCTCGCGCGGACTTTGGATAATTTACCACAGAAAGTCGATCATAGGACTATGACGTTGGAAACTGGAACTGGAGCAGGGAGCAGCAAGCCTAATCCGCGCAGCCTGATGGCCCCCAGGTGGGGGCCGCCGATTTTCCTTGGTAGTCGGTGTTGATGGGTCCCACGAAGACAATCGCTAGAGGTTTCTCTTGTGTGCGAATCTACTGTAGTAGGCTGTCGCCTTCCTCTAGCGCGTGAAGTGAGATGCTGCTGGTGTGCGACGGCCCGTTGCCCTCTCTGACGGGCGCGGTGGTAACGGGGACGCTCCAGTTTTGTGCATCGAGGCTCATAAGAGGGGCCCTGCCTTTGCCCTGGTGGGCATCGGTGTCGACCGTGACTCCTGGTGGGTCATGTTCTGAGGCCCTGTTGTGCGTGAGGGGGTAGCGCAGCACGGTGCAGCTGATCTGGCTTTTCCAGCAGAGTCTCATCAGCTCGCTCCCGAGCCCGCGTTGGCTGGAGCAGTGCTGATGGTATCTGGTACCGCGTGAACGAGTCCGTCGTATGCAGCGACTGCTCGGTCGACGCCACGACTGCTCTGGAGGACGGCAGCGCAGTCTTCCTTTAGGGACAGGTTGCTGTCGGGTGGAGGCCGCCTTTCTCCTCCTCCTCCTCCTCCTCCTCCTCCTCCTCCTCCTCCTCCTCCTCCTCCTCCCTTTAGGGATTGATGTCGGGTGCGGCTGCCTTTTGGCGGCCTCAGCTTGGTGGCTTGGGCTGCCGAGGTGCAGCGGGCGCACGGCGAGGATCGTTCGGAGGCACGGCGCGCGCCCGCGGATGCCGGAGGGACGTTGACACGAACCAGACAAGCGTTGTGATGGCGTGTCTTTTACTCTCTCTCTCTCTCTCTCTCTCTCTCGCTCTCTCTTTGTTTCCTCTCTCTCTTTCTCTCCCTCTCTCTCTCTTCTCTCTCTCTCTCTCGCTCTCTCACTCTCTCTCTCTCTCTCTCTTTCTCTATCTCTCCTCTCTCTCTCTCTCTCCCATCGCTCTCTTCTGTCTCTCTGTCTCTCTCTTCCTCTCTCTCACTCTCTCTCTCTCTCTCTCTATATATATATGTACATGAGCGTATATGTCCATGAATTCATACAAACACATCCGTGCATATATATATATATATATATATATATATATATATATATATGAAAATGACTGTATACATATACACATGTGTATGTTGGGTCAATGTGTGCACCCTGACCGCCTCTTTTCCTTTTGGCTCTTGGAAGAGAACGGAAGATCATGGTGCGGTGTGGTGCAGAACGCGGAAGTTGTGGCGTAGAAGGTTAGGTTTGGGGAGGGTGTTTGTTGAGTAACGCGTGTGGTGTTGGAGATCACAACATTTCAGTAGAAGGACACTTTCAGGTTCACCTTGAAGGGGGAGCAGGCTGAGTAGTGGCAGTAGTAGTGGGGGGAACGGCTGTTCAATATTGGGCTTGGTGGCGGTGACCCAAAAGGGCTTGATTAAGAGGCGATGTTCATGTTCAGATTGGGGAGGGAGCCGTTTTGAGTAGTGGTTGTGGCGTTGGAGACGACGGCTGTTGAGTATGGGGTGTGGCGTTGGAGACGGGGGGAGTTAAGCAGAAAGACGTGTCCAATGTCACCTTGGGTATGGAGCCTGTTGAGTAGCGGGTGTGGTGTTGGAATCGAAAGTTGTTGAGTATTGGGTGCGGTGCAGAAGGATAGTTTCAAGTTCTTATTCGGAGGGGAGGTTGTTCAGCAGCGGGTGCGATGTTTGAGACGAAGTTTGTTGAGTGGTGGGTGTGGTGCTGGAGAACGGCAGGGTTTTGAAACGTGAGCCGCAACATTGAATGCGAGAAACGTACGGATCATACACATTTCCATGCATGAAACGCGCTCGTGCGTGGTGTTGGAGAGAAAGACGGCTGAATATTGAGTGTGGTGTTGGATACCGAGAGGGTTGAATAGAAGGATGTGTTCTTGCCACGTTGGGGATGGAGCCTGTTGAATAGTGGATGTGGTGTTGGGGGCGAGGGCTGTTGAGTAATGGGTGTGGCGTCGGACACGGGGGGAAGTGGGTAGAAGGGTGGTTTCAAGCTCATCGTGGGGGTGGAGCTTGTTCAGTAGTGGGTGTGGTGTTTGGGACGACAGCTGTTGACTAGTCGGTATGGTCGTGGAACGGAAGGAGTTTGCCAGAAGGGTGTTTCCAAGTTCCCTCTGGGGAGGTAGCCTATTGAGTAGTGGGTGTGGCGTTGGAGATAAAGCCTGCTGGGTATTGGGTGTGGTGTTGTAGACGAAGGTAGTTGAGCAGAATGAGAGTTTCAAAGTCATCTTGGGAAGGAAGCATCGAGGGATTCGGAAGAGATTGTGGAGACGAGTGCGCCGAAGAGATTGGACGAAGACAACGGTCGCGTGGACGGCCTGGTGCGGGGCCCCCGCTCAAACGCTGTGAAAACGCACGCGTGCATGCATGTAGCCAACGAGCAATGGGGGATCATGATGCGTACAGCGGTTTTGTTTTACATGTTTTGACACACATGCCTACATATACATACATATATATATATACATATATACACAGGTTCCTCTTCTTCTTCTTTCTCTCTCTCTCTCTCTCTCTCTCTCTCCCGCTCCCTCTCCCTCCCTCTGTCTCTCTCTCGCTCTCTCTCTCTCTCTATTTCCCTCTGTGTGTCTCTCTCTCTCCCTCTCTCTCTCTCTCTCTCTCTCTCTCTCTCTCTCTCTCTCTATATATATATATACTTATACTATATATATATAAATATATGTATATATATACACACACACACACACACACACACGTAGCACCCCGCGGTTGCGGATAAGAGTGAGGGGACGGCGGGTACGTCGGCAGTCTGCGAGGCTCTGAAGAAGCCCGCCGCAGGCGCAGAATTGTTCAAGCTATAAGGCGAGCCCGCCGCAGGCGCCGATTTTTTTGTTAAAACAATCTGGGTGGCTCACGGGTTGGGTCGCAGGTGGGTCGCGGGTGGGTCGCGGGTGGGTCGCGGGCCGGGTCGCGGGTGGGTCGCGGGTGGGTCGCGGGTGGGTCGCGGGTGGGTCGCGGGTGGGTCGCGGGGTGGGTCGCGGGTGGGTCGCGGGTGGGTCGCGGGTTGGGTCGCGAGAGGGTCGCGGGGTGGGTCGCGGGTGGGACGACGACAACAAACAACAAAAGCAATGCAATAAGCAGAATCCTCGCCATGGATTCTCATTTTAGCCACGCACCCAGGGACAATGAATGACCGCTCGGCCCCCTCACTATGATACACATACATATATATATATACACACACGTAGCACCCCGCGGTTGCGGATAAGAGTGAGGGGGCGGCGGGTACGTCGGCAGTCTGCGAGGCTCTGAAGAAGCCCGCCGCGGGCGCAGAATTTTTCAAACTGTAGGACGAGCCCGCCGCAGGCGCCGATTTTTTGTTCAAACAATGTGGGTGGCTCACGGGTTGGGTCGCAGGTGGGTCGCGGGTGGGTCGCGGGGCAGGTCTCGGGTGGGTCGCGGGTGGGTCGCGGGTGGGTCGCGGGTGGGTCGCGGGTGGGTCGCGGGTGGGTCGCGGGGTGGGTCGCGGGTGGGTCGCGGGTGGGGTCACGGGTGGGTCGCGGGTGGAACGACGACAACAACAACAACGCAACAAATTGAATCTTCACCACAGATTCTCATTTTAGCCACGCACCCAGGGACAATGAATGACCGTTCGGCCCCTTCACTCTGATGTATTTTCCTCTCCCTACCTGACTCGGACATTCCCAAAGGCCTCGCATTCGGCGCATGTGGCCTTTGCGGTCTCTTGGGGCCTTTTCCGGGTTACTAGCATCTTTGGGTGTCCCTTGGGGGGGCCTCCTGGAGGCATGTTGGGAGTCTTGGGGGTCATCTTGCGAGAAATGGCTCCCCGGACCCCTACGAGTTCCCCCTCTTGGGTCCCTCTCGGAGCCTTCTTCAGTGCTTTCATGCCCATCTTGGTGGCCTCTTGGGCAGTATTGGGGCCTCTTGGGCTGTCTCAGGGCCCTATTGGAGGCCTCTTGGGCCGGTTTTGGGGGCCTCTCGGGCCGTCTTGGGCTTTTATAAACCCGAGAAAGCGAGAACGCGAGAATATGCAAAAATTGATTGGAAATTCTTCTTGAGGGTCCTCCTGGGGCCCTCTTGGGGCGTCTTCGGCGCTTCTTAGGCCGTCTTGCAGCCATCTTGGATGTTCTTGAGACCTCTCCAGCATGCTGGAGTCCTCCTTTAGACATCTCAGAAGGCATATGTACTGGGCATTTTGGAGGTCACGGAGGTGGACCTGGAGGCTCCGAGGACCCCGGAGGAGCGTTGGGGAGCTCGTGCACCGCCCCTCCCCCACCCCTCCAACGGGATTCCAGAAGTCTGGACCACAGGGAATGTCGACGTGCATTGCGGTTGCTTTTGTTTCGCCATCGGATCTGCGTTTCGACGTGCGCATTTCCAAAGTGATTCGGATGTGCGTCTCGGTTTGCAGGTCGACGTGCATTGTGGCCTCCATTTCGATGTAAATTCCGGTGTTCACCGCGATCTGCATGTCGATGTGCAGGTGGAGACTCCGTCACGCGGTCCACTCCCATCTTCCCCATCCACCTGGAAAAAAAGAAAAAAAGAAAGAACAAAAACATGTTAAATTCGAAGTCCGACGTGCATACGGATTGCGTTTCGATGTGCAGCTAGATCTGCATGTGGACTTACATCATGGTGAGTTGCATTCCGTTTGCACATCGATGCGCGTATCCATCTGCAGCTTGATCTTCGTGTTCAGTTGCATTTGAATTGCAGCTTGATTATTATTTCGAGTGCATTTGGATGTGCAATTCCTGCGGGACAACTGCCGCGACAGCCACATGACAACCCGCGGGGCAGCCCAGGGGATAACCTTCGGGGCAATCCACAGGACACCCATGGGACATCCCACAGGAGAATCGCAGGACAACACACCGGGCAGCCGCGGGACAACCACGAGACCTCCTCCTCCTCCTCCTCCTCCTCCTTCTCCTCCTCCTCCTCCTCCTCCTCCTCCTCCTCCTCCTCCTCCTCCCCCTCCTCCTCCTCCTCCTCCTATCCTTCTGCCCCTCCTCTCTTCCTTCTCCTCCTCCTCCTCGTCCGCCGCCTCCTCCTCCTCCTCCTCCTCCTTTTCATCATCCCCTTCCTCCCCCTCCTCCTCCTCATCCGCCTCCTCCTCATTCGCCATATTAATCCTTCATTTCCCTCCCACCCGCCCTTCCCCTTCCCGACCTCACCGCCTCCGTTCCTCCCCCCCCCCAGCGGGGCCGTGACGCGCCAGGTCTCCGGTGTCCACGCCGCGATGCCCCGCCGCGGCGGCCTTCGAGGATATACTGCAGGATATCCAGGGGAAGGGCAGGAGGGGGCGAAAGGGAAGGGGGAGGGGGACGAGGAGGCGGAGAAGGAGGACCAGGAGCAGGAGTAGGAGGATGAGGAGGAGGGGGAGGAGGAGACGGAGGAGGAGGAGGAGGAAGGAAAAAAAACATGGGAAGGAAAAAGATGGTGATGATGCTGCTGCTGCTGCTGCTGCTGATGATGATGATGATGATGATGACGATGACGATGACGATGATGATGATGCTGATGCTGATGATGATGATGATGATGATGATGATGATGATGATGATGAATGATGATTGATGATGATGATGATGATGATGTGATGGTGATGGTGATGGTGATGGTGATGGTGATGGTGATGGTGATGATGGTGATGATGGTGATGATGGTGATGATGTGGTGATAATGGTGATGATGGTGATGATGGTGATGATGGTGATGATGGTGGTGATGGTGGATGGATGTGATGGTGATGGTGATGGTGATGGTGATGGTGATGGTGATGGTGATGGTGATGGTGATGGTGATGGTGATGGTGATGGTGATGGTGATGGTGATGGTGATGGTGATGGTGATGGTGATGGTGATGGTGATGATGGTGGTGGTGGTGGTGAGGAGGAGGAGGAGGAGGAGGAGGAGAAGGAGGAGAGAGAGAGTGAGAGGAAGAGTTGGGGCCCAAGCGCTTCTTCTTGGGATTGTGCGGTTTTGGGGATCCGAGAAAACGCAGGGAGCTCGAAAAGCGGAACGCAAGTTGGGTCCGATGCGCCAGGGATGGGGCGGGGCCCAACCCTGATGCCCACGGCGGGGGAAGGGGGAAAGGAAGAAAGGGGAGAAGGGAAGGAAGGAAGGGGGAAGGAGGGGGAGAAGAGGGGAAAGGAAGGAAGCCCGACGGCCCCACGGCCTCCAGAGCACCCCCTCACGAGGCCCAGGGGGCCCAGGGGCTCCAAAATTGAGCGAAAAGCTGAGGGCACCTTGGACCAGGGGTACCTTGTAGCAACCCCCGACATCGGGTCGACCTCCTCCTCGTTTCGCGGGGTCGAGTGCCGATGCGCCAGACGCGGTCGCGCCACACCTGACGTCCTGCCCCTCCCTCCCATACTTTCTGGAGGCGCGCGGGGGAGGCGCAGCGCGTCTGACAAGGTCGGGCGCTCGAACCTTTGGCCAGCGGGCCGGGAGCCCAGGCCGACGCCCGAGGGGGCGGTGCACCCACGAGAGGAACGGCTCGACGCACAGCAGCCGAGGCGCACGCCCTTCCAGCGCGCTGGGCTGCACGGCCGTGCGCAGCGTGACTGGCCGCACCGGCAGGCGCAGGCGGGTTGCATCCCCAGCGCTGCCGTGGCGCAGGAGCCCGCGGAGCTCTCCCGCCTCTCTCGCTCCTCGAGGCGTCCTGTCTGTTGGGCGCGATCACGTAGCATCTTACCTTGTGACATCATATCACATGCTACCACATCACACCAAGCCACATCATAGAAGCATCAGCACCATCAGCATCAGCAGCATCATCATCTTTCGCCTGACTCTCCGCCTCCTCCTCCTCCTTGCCCTCGCCCGCCCGCCTGTCCTCCATCTCTCCCTCCCTCCAACCGCGTCCTCCGCCTCCCCCTCCTCCTCCTCCCCATCCCTCGCCCTCCTCCCTCCCCCTGTCCGCGCGTCAGTGCCTATCAGTTCTTCTCCTTAGCGCAGCGGCTATCGCCCTTTAGTACCGCAGGGCTGGTGCGGGGGCCCGCGAAGGGCGCCTCCGAGGGCGTGGGCCGTTCACAAATCGTTGCCCTTCCGCACGACGTGATTTGTTCATCGCATGTGTAGAAAGGTCGGGATGTTTAGTACTGGCACTTCTTGGAGATTGGTGTTCCTCGTCTTCTCCTCCTTTTCCTCCCACCAGTACAGTGGATGAGTTTGCGCCCTCACGCGCGCGCCCGTCAGGTCAGACAGCGACGGCGTCTCCCTGCCGAGTCTAGAATGTGCTTATGGCTGGACAGTTCTAGTTCCCTTTTTCCTTTGGTCTCCCTTCTCCACCATGGCTGTTCGATCGCCCACACAATCCTGACTCAAGTAAGAGAGGTGGCCGCTGTTTGGCCCGAGCGCATATCGTCTTACTGGATGACTGCATATGAGTAAAAGCCCCGCACTATACATCTGATTGCTTTCTCTCATGCAGCTTCCAGCCCCCGCAAGTATAGTTTCTCCTCCTCCTCCTCCTCTTCCTCCTCATCCTCCTCATCCTTCTCCTCATCATCATTATCATCCTCCTCCTCGTGATCATCCTTTCCCCCTCCCTGGCCCCTCCCCCTCCTGCGCACCAGGAGAAGAGAAGCCCGGCGCCAGACGCCGCCAGCGAAGGCAACGACCGCGAGGGCGACGAGAACGCGAGGGCGGCCCGCGCGCGGGCGGACCTCATGCTGGCGTACAGGCCGGCCCAGGCGGCACGGGTCCTGCCTGCCTGCCTGCTTGCCTCGCCCCCCCCCTAATTCCTAAACAACTGGGCGTCCCCAATTGGCAGTTCTTCGGCTGATCCATGACTCGCCCGAAGAAATCTTCAGCGGCGGCCCGCTCGCACACTTGGCAGTGTGGTCAGTGATCCATCCCTGCCTCCCTTGCCTTCGTTCCTCTTCCCCACCCTTCCTCCTTCCTCTTCCTCCCTCTTTCCCTTTTTCCTCCATTCCTCCTTGCCACTTACCTTCCTCTTTCCTTCGCTCCGTTCTGCTTCGCCGCTGGCACGTTCGGCATTACTGGACGATCACAAATATCCTCCATCCATCCATCCATCCATCCATCCATCCCTTTTTCCTTCTTCCCTCCCCCCAGGCCGACCCAATAGGGGGGCCAGAGTAGATGGGGTCGGAGGATCGCGCCGCATCACAGATGCATCGGCGACGCAGTTCGATTCGGAGCCCGCCTCTCTCCGCGCCAACATCGCCAGTGCATCGTCGATGCATTGCGACCCTGCGACCCCATGTGTTCCGACACCATGTGGGCGGTCTCCACCCTCCGTCTCACGTTGTGGAGCAGCTTCGTTGTGGTGATATATAGCGGTTGAGAGTGAAGTGTTCAGTTGTTCTGCTTGAGAGTGAGGTGTTCAGTTGCTCTACGCTGTGGCGAAAAATTTGGACGGTCCCCACTCCCTCCCTCCCATCCTCCTGCAGGTGACTCCCTCCCTCCTGTGCGCGCCGGCAGCAGCAGGCCCCGGAGCTTCTGCTGCTTGACTGGCGCGGGCGCTCATCCCTCCATTGTTTGTGCTTGTTCTTGCACGCGAATGCGTCCGCTTCTCGCTCGGGCTGGTGCGCCCTCCCCCTGCGCGCCTGGCGTGTGCGGCAGGGGTTGGCCAGCGCGCGCGGCCTTCTGGAGCCGCCCTCGCGAGCCCACGGAGGAAGGGGCGGAGGCGGAGGGAAGGGGCGGGGGCCAGGGGAAGGGGCGAGGGGCAGGAGAGGAGGAGGAGGAGGAGGAGGAGGAGGAGGAGGAGGAGGAGGAGGACGAGTTCTGGCCCACCACGCTCTGGAGCGGCACGCCATCCACGGCCCAGTCGCCGAGCGTCAGCGCCCCGAGTCCTCCTCCCTCCTCCTCTTCCTCCTCTCCTCCTCCTCCTCTCCTCCTCCTCCTCTCTCCTCCTCCTCCTCCTCCTCCTCCTCCCCCTCCCCCTCCCTCTCTCCTCCTCCTCCTCCTCCTCCTCCTCCTCCTCCTCCTCCTCCTCCTCCTCCTCCTCCTCGATACGCTATCCACTCGCAAGGCATAGTGTGTCGCTGGGGCCGCCGCCGCGACACGGTAAGCAGAGATGCCCGACCGTAGCTGGGCACTGGTGCCGGCACTGTTGCCTCGCGGAGCGTTCTGGTGGCCACCCTGAGACAGTTTGGCGGCCTTTCTTGGGCCCTCGTTTCCATCTCCCGCCATCTGATTTCGGGGAGTGACAGGTGTGGCTGATCTTCGCTCGATCTTTATGTAAATTTGTGTCGAGATGTCTTCCAATCGATTCGTGCATCGGCCGTCAATTCAACAAGTTCGCGAAGCGGTGTCATCTGCTTTGAAGTATCAAATGGCCTTCGGCCCATCCCGCCACCTTGCCTTGGTTGCAACCCAGAGGACTCTTGGATGCCTGTGAGGATATCTTGGGAGGCCTCTCCGAAGCCTCTTGGAGGTGGGTGTGGGGTGTCTTTGGGGCCTCTCGGTGGAAGCTTGGTGGCATCTTGGGGCCTGATTTGGGCCTCTTTGGTGCCTCCTGGAGCGTCTGGGGGGCTTCTTGAGGCCTGCTGGCGGTCTCGGAGGTCGTCTTGGGGCGGAGGGCTCGAAATGTCCGGTCGTGTTCCCCCTCTGGGGCCTCTTTTGGGCCCTTCTTCGAGCATTCTGGAGCCGCTAGGGGGTAGAAACGTGCAAGTATGCTAATAGCGCACGTTTCTCGGAGGGAGTGCGACGATGTTTGCTTCTTGGGCTCTCTTGGGGGCGCTCCAGGGGCCTTCTGGGAGCGTCTTGTGCTCCCAGGAGCTCCCGGAAGCTCCCAGGAGAACTGCCTGCAGCACATCGCGAATTGGGCGTTCCATGCAGAACGCGAGTTTCCAGGCCTTCGGCGACTAGGGGTTCTTGAAGATGTTGATCGAGATTATCATGTTCTTGTTGTTGATACTCCTGATCATGGCGTTGCAAGCCAGAAGCTTGACGTCGGAACGCTGAGCAAGTGTGGCCAGTGGTGATGTTGGAAGCGCCGAGCAAGTGTGTTTGTTCCTGTTGGGCGCGGCCCACTTACTGCGTCAAGATGTCAAGTTGAAGACGAAAGCGATGGGCAAGTGTGTCCCCCTCTGGGGCGCTGGACAAGTTTCGGCGGGCGTCGCTTGCCACTAAGCTGAAGTCGAAAGCGCTGAGCAAGCGTTTCTCCCTTGCTGCACAAGTTCCGACGGGTGTCGCAAGCCACCAAGGTTAATACGACAGCGCCGCTCAAGTCCATCCCTTTCGGGCTGATGGGTACGTTGCGTCGGGTGCGTCAAACCATCAAGCTGAAGACGAAAGTGTTGAGCAAGCGTATTGCCTCTCAGGTGTTGGACAAGTGTCGGCAGTTTTCGCACGCCACCACATTGGCGAACACGGTGAACAAGTGTGTCCCTTCCCGGCTGCTGGTTCAAATTATCATGATAGATATTATGAGTTATTTGAGTTGTGCCCCTCGTTATTGCCGTTGATTATCTTTCTGTGTTTGCCGCTTCGGCTTCCGGGTAAGCGAGGAGATTTGCGATCGTTGCGACGTTCTCCTCCCTCGTTCATTTTCCTCGTCTTCCCTCCTCGTCGTCGTCCTCCGTCTTCATGCTCTGATTCCGTCTACACATGTTTCTCATAAATTGAGTTTGTCTTTCTTCATCGTCATCACAATCGCCATGACCACCACCACGCATCATCATCACCGTCACACCTAGCATCACCATCACCATTATGGTCATCCTCTTCCAGTTCTTTGTCATCGCCACGGGGGTGGAGGAGGCGTAGACAGGACAAGGAGGGACGGGGAGGGGGAATGGGGCATGAGGAGGGGGAGGTAACAGCAGAAGGAGGAGGAGGAGGAGGTGGAGAAGGGGTGAATTAAGAGGAGGAGGAAGAGGAGGAGGAGGAGGAGGACGAGGAAAAGGGAAGAGGAGGAGACGGAGGATGTTTAGGATAGACGAAGAGGATATGTTGGACGAGGAGGAGAGGAGGAGCAGCAGCAGCAACGGCAGGAGGAGGAGGCCCGACGCAGCCGGCCTTGCAGGCTGTGTCCTCTGGCGGGCATCGTGGCGCGCGCAGGGCGGACAAGGGCGCTGACGGCAGTGGCCGCAAGGCCGCCCAGGGTGCTCCTCCTCCTCCTCCTCCTCCCTCCTCCTCCTCCTCCTCCTCCTCCTCCTCCTCCTCCTCCTCCTCCGTGCCCACAGGGGTTTCCTTGAGGCCTTCGGGAGGCCTCCACTCCCGGAAGGGAGGGTCCCGGAGAGATCCTTTCCGACGCCCCCTCGAGGTGGAGGGGAGGTCTCCCCGGAAATTCCCCTCGCCGTCTCTCTCTATTCATTTCTCTCTCTCTCTCTCTCTCGTTTTCTCCCTCTCTCTCTCGCTTCCTCTTTCGCTCTCGTGCCCCATCCTGCCTTCCCGCTCCCCCCCGCCACACCTTCCTGCCCTCTCCCTCCCCTCGCGCGTTTTTCTTTGAGGGCCCCAGCGAGATTCTGGCGGGGACTGGTTCACAGGTGGTGCGCGTCCCTCCTGAAGCGGCGGGCAGGTGACGTGAAGCGGTGCCAGAGCGGACGGCACTGCAGGAGCAAGGGGGCGGACAGTTCATGCCCCCCCAGCCACTTCCCAGTCTGCCTCCTCCTCCTCCTCCTCCTCCTCCTCCTCCTCCTCCTCCTCCTCCTCCTGCATCTCCCCTGCCCTCTCCTGCACCTCCCCCTGCCCCCCGCCCTCTCCCGCTGCGCAGAGCCCCCGTCCCCTGCCCATGCCCTTCCCTCTCCACCCTCGCACGCCGTCTCGGGGCGCTCTTTGGCAGTCTTGGGGCCCTCTTGGCCGTATGGAGGGTGCCCGGGGGCCGTCTTAGGCCGTCGACAGGCCGTCTGGGGGCCGTTTTGGATGCATCTTGGGCCCTCTTGGACTACCTTGGGTCCTCTCGAGGGCCTCTTGGGCCGTCTTGGGGCCATCGTGGAGGCATCGTGGGCCGTCTTGAGCGGACGGAAGCCCGAAAAGGCGAGAATGTGAAAATCATGCAAAATCAATGGTACTCAATGATAGTGGCTTCTTCGGGCCCTGTTGGAGGTCCCCCTGTGGCCATTTGACGCCCTCTTAGAGGCATCGCGTGCCGTCCTGAGGTCATGATTGGCCACATTGGGTCCATCTTGGGCCGTCTTCGAGGCCGCTTGGGCCGTCTTGGTGTCCTTGGTTGCCTGCATTTGCCGCATTGGAAGCTCGGGGCGCGGATGGTATTTGTTTACAATGGATCGCGGCCTCAGGAGCGTGGCTCGTTGTTTTTGTGCGAGGGATCGTGGCGTCGGGATGGGTGGGCGATGCATGCAGATTATGTTGGCAGGGGGACCCCGCTTATGAAAATTCCGAACCCCTACCAGACAGCCTTTGGCATTCTTCCACAACTCAGCGCGTACAAGGCACAGTGGCGGATCTTCTACTCAGGAAAACAGAGTGCTGCCTCTTGCGGGCAAGACATTGATCTCGGGAGCGCTGTTCTACGGAAGGACTCTGACCTCCGTGATGAGTTTGTTGTGGGATTGTGTGTGGTCTCTTCTACACGGGAAGGTATTGACCTCATGAGTAGTCCGCATGGAAAGGGAAGTGGCGTTGAGCTCGAGGACATCATATCAGAGGTTAAGTAAGGGTCCGAAGCCATCGTGACTCAAGTTCAGGCTCAACTTGCTGCTTTCGCTTGGCAAGGTAGGCTGGACGCTCTGTCCGTTGACAATCGATCCTCCAGTCCTTTTCACGCTCATGTCCGACATTCCTGGCTCCAATGGGAGAATCTTCTACAACATGGACGTCGTTGATCTGGCCTGTGAGACGGTTGGCGGTGACGTGATCCACGTGCGTGGCGGCAACGCTTTCGACTTCCTCAACGAGAGCTTCGAAGAAGCACTCATCGCCGATGACATTGCGCAGCTCCAGCTTAACGCCCACGACAGCTTTCAGCATTCTACGCCGACCACAGAAGTGCCAATGTCTTGGGTGAACCGGCTCGTTTGCGTGAAGCTGGGCATTGGTGAAGTGATGGGTGTGCTCAGCGATGAAAGCCTTCGTGACTGTACCCACACACACCTCATGGCGTTCCCTGGGAGTCCCGCGATCGCCCCTCTTCCAAGGAACGACGTCCGTGGGGTCGTTCTGGTAGAGGAGGCGCTCCACGTCAGCTTCTGCCGCAGCGGGGATGGACAAATCCACGTGTGGAGGTGGCTACGCCAAGAAGGCGAGAGCATTTGGGTGCGCGAGCTTCACATGGACAGCGAGGTGCAGAAGACCGTTGGCCGGAAGACGACGTGCTGCATCTCAGCTGCCCTCAAGTTCCGCCTGTGGTATGAGCGTGGCAGGACATGGGCGTTTTTCTCTCGGTTCCCGGCTCTTGATGCGTCTGGCGTTAAGGATGAGCGCGGTGCAGCCCATTTGCCCGAGTGGCGCATGGAATGGCGCAGCCCCAGCATGCATCTTATGACGCGCAGCACCTCGCCCTAATATGTTCATTGCGTCGAAACGAGCAGCGAGCGCTTGACGGACGATGTCCTCCAGGAGAAGTTGGCAGAAGATGCCACACTGGAGGATGTGATGGACGATGACATCCAGGAGAGCTTAGCCGACAATGCTCGGGACAAGCATGCTGACGAAGACTCCAGCAGCACCTTCGCCAGCATGCTAAGTTATGTCAATGAGCTGTGGCCCAGTTGGTGAGCTGCAAACGCAATTCCGATGAGCTTTGTTTGCGCAGTTTTGATTTTCCTCCTCCAGCCCAGGCTGGCCCAAAGCCTTGTACAGCTCCGCGCTGAACATCGCGGACAAAATTCCTGGCCCTTGTGGCTCCCGCCACATTGATTTAACATTCGCGGCTGCGCCGCGCCAAATTACTGCCTATCCGAGGTACGCCCGGACCGATCATTTGTACAGATTTGTGACATCGTCGCAGGTAATGTCACCCTCACCAGCCTGTTGACAACGGAGGATCACATGGATTTGCACGAACGGGTAACACATGTCAGAGGTCAAGCAAAGGAATATTGATTGATCCTCCTCCAGCCCAGGCTGGCCCAAAGTCTTGTACAGCTCCGCGCTGAACATCGCGGACAAAATTCCTGGCCCTTGTGGCTCCCGCCACATTGATTTAACATTCGCGGCTGCGCCGCGCCAAATTATTGCCTATCCGAGGTACGCCCGGACCGACCATTTGTACAGATTTGTGACATCGTCGCAGGTAATGTCACCCTCACCAGCCTGTTGACAATGGAGGATCACATGGATTTGCACGAACGGATAAAAAAAATCAGAGGTCAAGCAAAGGAACATTGACTGAGGCAGCCCCGCGCTTCTTGTACGCTCTGAGGAATCTTGCCATTTCTGTTCCTTTTCTGTCCTGTGCATATCTGGTGAGCTTGCGCTGGGCAGGATGGCGGAAAACTATGCTGGGCACGGGATTGGGGACGCGGACGCCAAGATCTTGTTGCACTACCTATGCCCCCGCCCCTGCTTAAGGACACGGTTGCCAGGCAGTGGCAGGGATTATCGAAGCGACGGGCTGCGGGCCCCCAGGTCCAGTTGACGCCGCTGGAGGCGAAGCCGCAGGAGTCGCTGCCCCCCCTCCTCGCCCCAGATGGAGCGGTTGGAGGTGATGAGACAGCGTTCGAATGAGGGGGGGCGAGAGAGATTAGGGAGGAGGGAGAGACAGAGAGCGAGAGAGAGAGAGAGAGAAGAGCTGACATCATGAGACAGAGCATGAGAAAAGAAAGCACGAGAAGAGGAGAGAGCGAAATATATATGGAGATGCAGAGAGAGGGAGGGACGAAAGACGAATAACGAGAGGCGGGACAGACGCGAGAGACGAGAGAAAGAGAGAGAGAGAGGGAAAGAGAGGACGAGATAGAGCAGAAAAGGGAGCCGGATAGGCAAAGGTCAAACAGGAAGCGCGAACATCACATCATATCAGGTCTCTCTCGCCCTCCCGTACATCCATTCCAGAGTTGTGTTTGTTTTGCACGCGAACCGAATTCTCCGACACGATGACACTCAGAGCGCAGTCGCTGAACACCAGTGTGGAAAACGGAGCGCATGAAGTGCCCCAGGACACTGGAAGCCGTGGTGCGCCTTCTGCGCCTCCGTTCCTCGGCGCGGCGCGCCGTTCGAAGGCGACTGCCTCGTTCTCTCTTTCGCCCGCTCCGTTCCCGCACCAAGCCTGCTGCTCGCCCTGACCTGGCCCCCCTCCGAGGTACACACCACCGCCCACGAGCACCATCATCCATCATGCTTTCAGCATACCACCCTTTCCCCCGCTTCTGCAGCGAAGCTGGGCACGCCGCTGCGCCCGATCGCACACGTACAGTGCGGCCGCGCACCAAGAAACCGGATATGTTTCGTCAGGGCACCTCGGGATTCTTCGCTCCGCGCGCTACGCGACGACCTCCCACGTCCGTTCGAGAACCTGCTGCGTCCAGGGCGCTCTGGGCTTCCCCTCGCACCGCGCGCGCGGGCCTTCCGCATTGGCTTCTGGCGTGTCCTGCGGACGTGTCCGCACTGCTTTCGGCCCATCCTTTCCCGCGAGCGAGCAACCGACGGCGCCATCAACATGGACGCCAGCCTGGACTCCAGCCACGCCCCATCCATGTTCGGGATGTTGGAGTTGGCGTAAGGGGTAGGCCGGACCCCTGAGTCCCAGCTGCATCCTTCTTGTTTCACTTTCTGGTTCCGGATTGGGGTAGTTTGATCGCCACTTCCCGCCGCGCAGGTTGGGACGCTCGAGGGAAAAGGATGTTGGAGTTGGCGCCCTGTGGAGAGCGAGCGCGCCGACCTCTCGGCCGGGTCTCGGGGGGGCCCGAGGGGGAAGCCTCCCCCGGCGTTCCCCGCCCTGGCGCCTTGTGAACGCCCTCGGCGTCGAGAGAGCATCCTCGCATGCCCGTGCAGTTGCAGCCCGGCTCGGCAACGCTGCTGCCAACACCTCCTCCTCCAACTCCTCGACCACCTCCTCCTCCTCCTCCTCCTCCTCCTCCTCCTCCTCCTCCTCCTCCTGCTCCTCCTCCTCCTCCTCCTCCTCCTCCTCCTCCTCCTCCTGCTCCTCATCCTCATCCTCGACCTCTTCCTCCTCCCACTCCTGGACCACCTCCTCCTCCCCCCCCCTCCTCCTCCTCCTCCTCCTCCTCCTCCTCCTCCTCCTCGTCATCATCCTCATCATCATCACTATCATCACTATCATCACTATCATCATCAGCAGCAGCATCATCGTCATCATCGTCATCTGCATCCTCATCATCAACAGCAGCATCATCATCGGTATCAGCATCAGCATTATAATCAGCATCATAAGTTTCGGTTTACATTTCATGTTCATCTACATCTACATCATCATCAGCATCAGCATCAGCATCAGAAGCATCATCATCAGCACCATCACCATCACCATCATCATCATCATCCCTCCTTCCTCCGTTCTCCGTCTATCCCTCCCTCCTTCCCTCTCCTCCTCCTCCCTCCGTCCCCCCCTCGTGTCCTCTCTTCTTTTTCCTCCTCCACCTCCCGACGACGAGGAGGCGAAGGAAGAGGGCGGAGAAGGAGGAGGAGGAGCAGAAGGAGGAGGAGGGGGAGGAGGAGGAGGAGGAGGAGGAGGAGAAGGAGGAGGAGGAGGAGAAGGAAGGAAGAAGAAGGTGGAGGAGAAGGAGAAGGAGGAGGTGGTCGAGGGGGCTGCCTGATAAGCATTCGACCAGGATGTGACGTCACACTTATATGAGAGTACCAGACATCGTCTGGGAAGGGCCGCGGCTGTGCTCTGTTCACGTCTACGCTGGACGCTAAGTAGCTGAGGACAGAGTTCAAGCCAGGAGGATGCATGTATCTCACTGACGTGTTGCGGCTGCTGCTGCTCTGCCGTTGCCGCTGCATTGGCGTTAAGACCTTTTCTCATCTTGCTCTCATCCTGTCCCGATGGCGTCGAACCTCTGCCCTAAACCCGAGAAAGACAGAAAGAACGAAAGACGAAGGTCGAGGAGGAGCAGGAGGAGGACGAAGAGGAGGAAGGAGGGAGGAGGAGGAGCAGGAGGAGCAGGAGGAGGACGAAGAGGAGGAAGGAGGGAGGAGGAGGAGGAGGACGAGGAGGGACTGCTCATGCTGTGAAAGGCCCCATCGGGGCCATGACCGCCCCACCGCGAGCGCCGCCACCCCGAAGGGCCTGTGGGCCAACGCAGTCGCGGTCGGCGGGCCGGCGCCCCCTCTGGGGGCTGACGCTTGCCCGCGCCACCGTGCCTCCCGACCCCTGGCCGCCCATCCCCGGCTGGCGCCCCGGGGTGGATGCCGCGCGGGCCGGGCGGGCGCGGTCGGCGTGGCGTCTCCCCGCCCGGCCGGCCCCCTCGAGCGGCACGGCCCCGAGAGCGGGAGAAGCCGCCAGAGCGGTCGGGCGGGCTGTCCGTTCAGATTTTATTTCTGTTAACGAAATGTATTTCGATCGAGTTCAATTCACCAGTTTTACGATGAGATTTTGATTCTCAAATAACACAACAGCAGCAGTCATGTTAACGTAGATTTCAAAGTGTGTTGACAATTGTTAAATGTATTACGTCTACTAGAAAAGTATTAATTTGGAAATGTTTATGCGCGCGTTTTTGTATCAGCATATATAGAAAAGAAATAGTTTGTAATTTTTGGTTCTTATTTATTAGAAAATTTCTTGAATTTTGGATTTTATTTTTGGGGTGTTTTCTTTATTTTGAAGTTCCATTTGTTATTCCAGGAAAGTTGTGCGCAGTTATACCATAGCGGATGCAAATTTCGAATTTTCAGATGCCTTGCAGAAGCCGATAAAACAAACATAAAGATAAACAACAGTGTGTTTTTTCGAGATTTTGTATGTTTTCGTCGCCCGCCTTTCATCGTGTACATGGCGTTTGGGTGATTTGTTTTTGAACAAAAAACTGATTTGTTTGCGTTGTTGTTTTACGATCGCTGGCATCACCTGATGCAAAGTCATTCTGCGGTGGGGCGGGCTCGGCCTGCGCGGGGGCCCGCTGGCAGCCCGAGGGCTCCAGCGCGGCCCCTTGGAGGGAGAGGGAGGGAGGCGAGGGCGAAGAGAGGGAAGGGAGCAGAGGAGGGAATGGGGGGATAATGGGAGAGGCCCCTCGCCCTTCCCAGGCTGCCCGCGTCCGAGAGGCCAGCTCGAGGGAGGATGGATGGATCGTCAGGACGAGGAAGGAGGGAGGAAAGGAAGGAGGAAGGAGGGAGCAGGAATGAGGATGGAGGCAGAGGAGGAGGAAGAGGGGGAAGGAGGGAGGAGGGAGGAGGGAGGAGAGAGGAGGGAGGAGGAGGAAAGAACGGGGATGGATGGATGGATGGATGGATGGATGGATGGATGGATGGATGGATGGATGGATGGATGGATGGATGGATGAATTTGGATGGATTCCTCCCAGCGAGGCGGCATTGTGGGGGCGCGGGCACGGGCGCGGGCACGACCCCTTTAGCAGAGGGCAGCAGGGCCGAAGGACGGCGACTGCCGCGACCCCGCAGCGTCCGTTCAGGGAAAGGGGAAGCACCGCGTACGGGGATAGGGCAAAGGGAGGGGGAGGACAGGGGACGGACCGAAGAACGCCCGACCGATCCTGGCCCCGCGCTTCGCTTCTCCTGGGCCCACGGAGGAGGAGCCGCTCCTTGGCCCTGGAAGCAAGCGCGATGGAGAGGAGGGGAAAGCCTGGGGAGGGGGGCCTCGGCGACTCCCTCCCACAGGGACCCCCGCCCGTACTCCCAGCCGCCTCGTCGCGTCAGCGCGGGACGCAGCTGCGAGGCTGAGAGAACGGAGGGAGAGGGGGCCACCCCAGGAGGAGCAGAGATCAGTGCTGCTCGGCTCCCGGTGGCTCGGTCCAGAGCGCACCCCCGGAGCCCGTCGAGGGCTGCAATCATGGATTGAAGGGCGCTGAGCTATGCAAGCACGGGTGGAGCCGGATGGCTCCGGAAAGCTGCGGTCCATCCCCGCCCAGGCCCAACCTAGCCCAGCGAGGACCAGGAGAGAGAGAGGAAGGGAGGAAAGGGGGGGGGGGAGAGGAGGAACCAGCCAGCAGGCTGTCCCGCGAACGAGGCCGAAACTCGGGGGACAAGGAAGCCTTCAACACGAGCCAGAGAGCGCGGCCCCCGACGGGGCCCCCGAGGAGACGGAAGGCAGATCCAGCGGCGGAGTTCCAGGGCGAGATCGGGCGGACCGCTTCCGCAGCTCGACCGAAAGGGAAACGCCAACGCTCGGGTTGACCTGAAAGGGGGTCCAGCGACAAGGGGGTGGTGCAATGGATTTGGAGCAATAAATTTGTGGGGGTTGGGCGCGCCATGCGTCCCAGGGCGCAAATGTGTTGCTGGATTTTTGCGCGCAATACATTACTTGCAATACAATGCAATACAATTGTCCGGCGCAGTACGTGTGCAATACAATGGCCCGAAATCTATTGCACCACCCCCTTTTCAGCTGGACCTCCTTTTGAGTTTTGAGGAAACGCGCTCAGATGGGCACTTCCACCAGCAGTCAGCGGACGAGGCCTAAAGACAGGCCGATCCCGCGGCGGAGCTCCAGGGAGCATTCGGGCGGACCAACAGCACGAAGAGAAGGAAGGAAGCAGAGGAGGAAATGGGGGGCAACAGGAGAGGCCCCTCGCCCTTTCCAGGCTGCCCGCGTCCGAGAGGCCATCTCGAGGGAGGATGGATGGATGGTCAGGAGGAGGAAGGGAAGGAGGAAGGAGGGAGCAGGAAGGAGGAAGGAGGCAAAGGAGGAGGAAGAGGGGGAAGGAGGAAGGAGGGAGGAGGGAGGAGAGACGAGGGAGGAGGAGGAAAGAAGGAGGAGGGAGGAGGGGAAGGAGAAGGGGGGAGGGAGGAGGAATGAGGGCGGAGGAGGAATGAGGGAGGAGGAGGAGGAGGGTAGAGGAGGAGAGGAGGAGGAAACAGAGGAAGAGGGCCGCCGGCAAAGCCTGGCGCCAGGACGCCAAGCGCCGGGTCAAGAAGCTCGCCGCCGAGCTCGGGTGCGGCGACGCCGAGAACGCGGCGCGCATCGCCGGGGCCCTTGCGCGCCACGATCCCCTACCTGTGCTCCTGTCGGGCACTGCCAGGGGGGGGAACTAGTCTATCTGGACGCCCTAAATGGGTACAGTGGGGGCGCGTGCCAAGAAACCAGTTGGATTTTGCCAGGGTGCCCTGGGTTTCTTGGATTTTGATGGGCTCCCAATCAGATCTTGACGATTTTCGATCGACACATGTGGATTTTCACTGAACAAATCGCGTATTTCAGGGCTGGGTTTCTTGCGGAGGTTTCTTGTGGCCGAGCCCCCACTATACGGAAAGAATGGGTACGATGCCCAACAGCAGTTCCTGTTCATCTTGAACAGGACTCGCTGTCCGCGCCGCCGCGGCCTGTGTCCATGTGAGGCAGAAGGCCGCCTGCCCAACAGCGGCCGCTGTTGGTTCGGAACAACAGTTGTTGTTGGGCATTGCACCCATTCTTTCCGTACCCATTTCGGGCGTCCAAAATCTAGGCCTCCCAGGTGGGGTCCGGTGCAGATGGGGTCGAAGGGTTGCGCCGCATCGCCGATGCATCGGCGATGCGGCTCGATGTGGAGCCCGATTTCCTCCACGCCGACGTCGCCGATGCACCAGCGATGCGGCGCGATCCTCCGATCCCAGCCGCTCGGACACAATGCTGGAGGCCTCTCAGTATGAGGGTCACCAGTTCCTCTCCCGAGGGTCGAGGTCCCGGGATCGGAGGTCGAAGGTCGCGCTTGCTCGGGGGGTCACTCTTGCGTGCAGCCGATGGCCGCGCCCCGCTCGGGCGGTGCCAGGGGGAGGGGGGCATGGGGAGGGTCACCAGTTCTTCCCGAAGGCTGAGGCTCCAGGATCGGAGCTCGAGAAGACTTTGGGACATTTGGACCGTTCTGGTTCAGGAGAAGAAAAAGGACACAGACACAATTAATCGTCGAATCCCAGGAAAATACGGGAAAACATGGGAAGTGGGGGGGAAGACAAAAACCCAGAAAATATGGGGAAAATATGGGGAATATCTTTATTTGTGTGTATTCATTTGTGTGCCCTGGGGCCCCTTCACTGGTGGGCTCTGGAGCGTTCCGCTCGGCCGCGCGTGAGCACGGCCCCTCGCCGGAGTGGCCTCCACGGCGGGCGCACGGAGGAGCCCCCAGGCACTGGCCTGCGCGCGTAGATGTTGGCTCCCTGCCAGGGGGCCGCACGCGAGCCCGACCCCTGCCCCCCACGATTTCTGAGGGGGAGGGTGGGGTTCACTTCGCTCGGGAGCCCACCCCTACCCCCCACGATTTCTGGGGGGGAGGGTGGGGTTCACTTCGCTCGGGAGCCTACCCCTACCTCCCACGATTTCTAAGGGGGAGGGTGGGGTTCAGTCCGCTCGGGAGCCTACCCCACCCTCCCCCTCAGAAATCGTGGGGGGCAGGGGCAGGGTTCGCATGCGGCCCCCTACCTGCAGGGCCCCCCTGAAGCCGCGCACCGGAGGCCACCCTGGCCTGGGGCCACTCTTTCGTGCAGCCGAGACTCGCGCCCCTCTCGGGCAGTCGCCAGCCCCTCCTGAGGGTCGAGGCTCCAGGGTCGGAGCTCGAGGGGACTTGGGCTGTCTGGGGGTCGTTTTTGGATGGCTGTGGAGTTTCAAAAAGTCCAAACCAAAGAAAAAGCGCATCTCCTCAGGAGGATGGCGGAGTTCCTCGAAGGGGCGGCGCCCCCCCTGGTGGTGGTGGCCTCCCTCGGCGCTGCCGGACCCTCCCAGGCCGAAGCTCCTGCGCTCGGGTCTTCGACCAGGGGCCCCGAGGCCCGGCATCGCTCCGGCGTGTGCATGCTTTCTCGGCGGGGAGCATCGAGAAGCATCGTGGATCATCCTACGAGAGAGAGAGAGAGGAAGGGAACGCGCGAGACCGACAAATGCACGGGGAATGGACGTCCGAGCGATGGCGACCTCGCTGAGCGCGCCCGCCCGGCTCGCGCGCCGAAGGACGCCGGGCCGCCCCGAAGCCTGGCGAAGGCCACCGAAGACCGCCGAGGACCGCCAGAAGACCTCCCGAGTGCCTTTCCTGGGCTGCGCCCGCGGTTGCCCCCCAGGTGCCTCTCCTGGGCGCCCGCTGGGGCCTGACAAGATGATGGGTGCCTCCGTGCGCGCGCGCACTGTTCTGCGGGGCTGGGCCCCCAACGGCCGGGCGACCCAGCCTTCGGGACACGTCGGCAGCACGGCCCGCCCCCGCAGAAACCCCTCGGCCCAGGGCTGGCCGCGCGCACCCGGGGCCGACGGGGCAGCGGGGGGACCCACAGGTGGACGTCCGAGCGACGGCGACCTCGCTGCGCGCGCCACTCCACGGCTCTCGCGCCGGAGGCCGCCAGGCAGCCCCGAAGATCAGAAGACCGCCGAAGAGACCACCGAGGGCCGACGGGCAGCAGGGGGGGGCCCGTGGTCGAGGCCGCGGCCGGGCCGAGCCGGGAGGGAGGGCGGAGCGGTCCCCGGC
>CAUYUJ010017056.1:202500-250646 GCA_963575745.1 Prorocentrum cordatum | reverse complement strand
TAAGTAGTAGTAAGTAGTAGTAAGTAGTAGTAGGAGTAGTAGTAGTAGTAGTAGTAGTAGTAGTAGTAGTAGTAGTAGTAGTAGTAGTAGTAGTAGTAGTAGTAGTAGTAGTAGTAGTAGTAGTAGTAGTAGTAGTAGTAGTAGTAGTAGTAGTAGTAGTAGTAGTAGTAGTAGTAGTAGTAGTAGTATCAGTAGTGGTACCAGTACTGGGGGGGGGGAAACAGGAGTAATAGGCTAGGTTCGGCTAGGGCAGCCCAGAGGGGAAGAGACTCGCAAGTCTGACATGTTACTGGCGGGGGTGGGGCCCATCAGAGGGTTTGTCGTCACCCTGGTGGAGGATGCGAAGCCCTCCAGGGGCGAACGACAGGGAGGAGGAATATGAGGAGAGAAGAGGGTGTGGAAGGAAGGATGGAGGAAGAAGGAGGGGGAGGAAGAACAAGAAAATATGAGGAGGAGGAGGAGGAAGAGCAGCAGGAGGAGGAATGAGGGAGGGCGGAAGGAGGAAGGAAAGGCGAGGAGATGGGGGAGGAGGGGGAAGAGTGTCGTCTGGCTGCCCACATCGACACAGTGTACCACACAGATCGAGCGGGCCAAGCTCGACGATAGCTCAGAGGCCAGAAAACATGTACTGATGGCGGGCTCTGGAAGTCCTGCATCCGCCCAAACTATCTCTCACAAGCGAATGTTCTACTCCCGCTGGCGCCCGCTGGTGGAGCCGGCCCGTTTCGACTCCGCACAGCTTCCGCCGGCCTCACGCCGAGGAAGAGACATAGACTTCTCGATCCTGCGAGGGCGAATCCCTTTCTGGAGCGCCTCGGGTGAAGGTGCGCTCCCTCCGTGGAGGCGTCCGGGGGGTCTGAGCCGGAGGGGCCTCAAGAAAATCGGTCAGGAGGGGGTGCATGAAGCCAAATCCGCTCAAAATCGGTCCCTGGGGTTCTCCTGGTGTCCATCTGGTGCACGTTTTTTCCTGGGATCCGCTTTTGACGGCCCTGGGGCCCGAAAAAGGCCCCCAGAGGCAGAAAAAAACCAAACACTTCTTGGAACCCAGCGACTCGGATCTCGCCCCCCCCTGTATGCTGGCTGGGACCAGTGCCGGGCCACCTCAGACACCCAGCCCACTCCAACTCCTCACGAAAGTTCTCTCCCTGGGCTCGCCTGCTGGTGCGCTGCAGGAGACCCTGGTGCGGTTTGCCTCCTGCTGGGGGCTGCAACGGTCCTCCTTTCCTCCCTCCTGCTCTTCCGTCTCCTCCGCCTCCCCCTAACCTCGTGCTGATGCCCCTCCTCCTCTCCGTCCTCCCCACGATCGTCCTCCTCCTCCCTCCTCCCTCCTCCCTCCTCCGTCCTCCTCCTCCTTCCTCCTGCGGCATCCTCCTGCTCCTCCTCCTTCTCCAACCCCTCCTGCTCCCCCTCCTCCTCCTTCTCGTGCCCTTCCTCCCCCTTCCTATCCTCGTCGGTCCTGTTGGGGCTGTCGCGGCCCGTCCTCCTGGGGCAATTCGGCGGCAGCACGGGCGCGGTCGCGGCGCCGCTGCGACCGCCGCTGGCGACTTGGTAAGCGCGGCGCCGGCTCATCCGACCGATTCCCCCTCCTCCTCCTCCTCCTCCTCCTCCTCCTCCTCCTCCTCCCGCCCTCTTCCTCGTCCTTCGTCTTTCGTCTCCGCATTCTCTCCCTCGTCCTCTCTTCTGCAGAATCCTCCGTCTCCGTCTCTTTCTCCTCCTCCGCCTCTTCGTCTCTTCTCCACGGGGCTCCGCCTCCTCCCTCTTCCATCCTTCCTCCCTGAACGCCTGAACGCCTTACTGGCATCGGACATCTGTCTGCTTCGACGTGCCTGCGCTCCTTCCTCCTCTCCTCCTCCTGCTCCTCCTCTTTCTCCTCCTCTTCCCTCTTCTTCTTCCTCCTCCTTCTCGTTCCTCCCTCCTCCATCCTCCCTTCTCCCTCCTCCTCCTTCTCCTTCTCCTCCTCCTCCTCCTCCTCCTCCTCCTCCTCCCCCTCTCAAGACCATAATCCAATCCCTTCCTGTCCTTCCTGATCCCCACGAGCATGTGCGAGCATTTCCTGTCGTTTCCACTGCCACTGACGTTCAAGCTCGGGCGAGTTGAAAGCCCACACGGTGCTCACACCTTTCGAATCGGACCGTCTAGCTGAGCAGCGTCCAGGAGAGGAAAAGGTGTCCACACACTCTCCGCCAATCGTACCCTCCAGATCACAGCCCACAGGCCGGGCTACTGTGTCAACGGTCTGGCTGCGGACTCTATCGTTGTGTACGTCTCAAGGGTGCACCCCAATTCCACTCTTTCTCTTCATGTTTCTTCCCCGACGACGTCTCCCTGGCATGGCAGCCAATATTCAAGTACGCATGGAGCAGATTCTTGCAATCCCAAAGATTTTCGGCATCATGTGAAGTTTCACGGTCAGAGACGACCGCTTCACGGCATGGTGCAGAGAGACATGGCGCAATATCTACTACGATCGGATGTGCACGCTGGCTGTGCAGTCGGCGTGTCTAACTAGGACACCAAGCCAGAGGCTGGTCTGGATGCAGATGGACTTCCGCCACCGTACTTCCCGACATCATCGTCCCCAGGATATTGGTGGTACCAACTCGGATGGCGCCGCTCACCAAACCCCTTTTCAGGAACCCCGACTACCCGTTCTCGGACCCCCTCCTCGAGATGGAGCGTCAGGACGGTTGCTGGGATTGCTAAGCCGACGGTATGGCTACAGGTGCTGGTTTCTTGCGTGTATGCTCTTCCTTCTATGTCCCGCTTGTCATGCAGCTGGTGATGGTAAGAAAGCTGATATCCACCCTGTCTGTTTCGAATTGCCCCGTCCAGCGCAATGTGCAGCTGGCAGTACCGTAGCGGAAATATGTCTACAACGTGCTCTGTCCCCTGACCCTCCAAGGCCACCTGAGCTTCGGTTTTGAGACGTTGTTGCATTCTTTTGGTCGTTGCTACCGGCCTCAACGGCGCTGTCCACCCTATCCTTTTTACTACATTATTTTGGTGGTTCTCGTGGTGGGAAAGAGCCAATTCTCCATGGGCAATGCCTCTTCTCGGCAATTGCGAACATCATGATCGTATCAAACATCTTGCGCGTTCACCGTGCCTACCGACAGTACCAAATTCCATCATGGGCAGCGAATGTTCTTCGACTGCTACCAACGGAATGGCCCTACCTTTGCAAACATTTGGATTCAGACAGCCGTGTGGCACAGTGGGCGAGAGAGGCATCAGTTTCTTTCATCGCGCATGGTGCGGTGGAGCTGTCATCGAGTGTCTACGTCCTTGTCAATTCGGCTGGCAAGTATGTTGGACAAAAAACAAAACCACAAGCGGGCGAGGATCTCTCGTGTTGTAAACCGTTTATCATAACATCTCAGATGTATTCAATGCCCGACGTATGGGGGTGGCTTTCGGCCCAAATACGCCATCCTCCGCAGAAGCCACGGTGACCTCGCGTTCCTACCCGTGATGTTTATGCCGACGGCGTCCGCGGCCTATCACTGCAAGGCTCTGATGCTTCGACGTTTCCAACCACTATGTAACCAAGCGGGTTCCTCACAGGACGCTAAGCGGAAGGCCTCTCGAGGAGATCATGTTCTACAAAGCTTTCGGTTTCACCGTGCTTCCGGCAGACGCCCTCCGCGCTGGAGATGCCAGCGTATTTCACATGCCCGCGTATCCCCATGGCTCCAGTCAGTTCAACCAGATCCTGTGCCAGTTGGACGCTGCCCGACACGGTTTACTGCATTAGCTGACCTCCCTCCTGGAGTCTTATCTGACACTGCCCCGCCCTCGAATCTCCACGCGGCGCAGCAGCGCCAACACTTTGCCGACGCAAGAGGAAAGTGGCCCACTATAATTGCGAGAACGTCATCGGATAGGCTTAAGCCCGGCGTGGCTGGCTCGGCCGCATACTCCACTTCGTATACCACGATGGCCTGTGCAGCAGTTGGCATCCTTCCTCATTTGGCCAGCTACCTTAGCTCCGGATGCACCCCAGTCGCACAGTCGGGTCTTCCATGCGTGCAAGTTGATTGATGTCATGTTGAAGCGTCTACGGCTTCCTTGCATACGTATCCCCGTGCTTATCCCGTATGAGCTGAAACGAGGACGGCATCTTCGGTGCCTTCGCTCGGAGGTCATGCGTTTGATCTCCTCAACCAAGCTGGAAGACACTCGGAAATGGATTCGCAGCAGACTCAGGTGCACCTTTGGGCGCCAACCGACCTGGAAGGATAAGGCCAATGCACCGACCTTCTGCCGCGCGTGCAAGGTGAAGGACCTACCTCGGCAGGCGAGCTGCGCGTGCCCACCTCCTCCTCATGGACTTCGGTGCCTACAGGGGCTCCGGCGTCATCCACCTTGGTCTATGCCCAGGCTTTTGGTTGATACCAATGTGCCGCGATCGTCAACGACTGGGGCCGACGCGTTGGGGTCCACCATACTCGGCTACGCCGTGCGCCCGCTAGGCTACGTGACGGCCCAAGCCAGACAAGTGCTTCAGCGTCGCAGGCGGGATCTCCGACCTCGCGCAGGCGTTCGACAACTACTTCAACGGCATGCTCATCTTCGTCGTGGGCCTCAGGGGACTCAAGGGCCAGCCGCCCGAGACGCGCGCGGGCTGCTGGCCTCACAGGCCCGCTGCTAGGTGCGCCGCCGCCTGCATGGGGCGGACTTGAGCAGGCGATGTCGGTTGCGTTGCACGAAACAGATTTATGTGTCATCACCTGTGATGGTAAAAATGCGGATCGTGCCTCGTCCGCGAATGGCCCAGGCATGGCCCGTTACCTGCTCCAGTGAATCTCAGAAGATCCAGCATGGAGACATCGTCCTGATCTTTCAGAGGCAGACGTTTGCACTTGGGCGTGGGCAAGGACACTGTCAGCCCTACCTGCATGGCTCCGTGGTCCATCCCAGCTCCCGCGCCCCTTCTTGCCCTCCGACCGTTTTCCCACCGGTAAGTCGAGTGAAGGCGACAGGCTTTGCAGGGAAGTGGCCCGCAGCTGCTGCAGGAGGTAATCGATACCTCGGGCTCCCCTGGCATGTATGGGTTTCGCATCATTGGGCGTGCCGCTCGGAGCTTTCTGAAGTGGTCGAATACTGGATGTGAGAGTTTTTGATATCAGGCTTGCGCTTGCAGCTGATGCTGTTCATTCACTTCGTGTGAGCCTCCTCGCAGCCCCCCCATCAGTGTCGTCGATGTGGCTGTGCAGTCTCTGAGGTAAGTCAAGTTTTGACTCGTGCGACGCATATCAGGCATGCGAGCAGTGCGACGCTACAACTATTACATCAGCATGGTCTCTCCTACAACATTCGATCCAGTCGGCTGTACCTTCTGAGGCCTGTCTTTTGAGGAAAGGAAGACGCTCAAGGGCCCACCCGTCGGTGAACTCCCTGGTCATGTCCAAGGCGGCTGTGCCGTCAGGCTCATTTCGCATGACGATGTCGGATGTCATCCTAGCCCTATCGGTCTATATTCGGGCTAAAAGGCTTTCCAATTGGTGGTGGCATTGAGTGTGTTACTGTGTTCACAGGAGTTTCGGGCAAATCTGATCAAAACCATTGTGCCCAGGAAAGTTCTCCACAACTACAGCCTCATGTGTCCTATGATGTTGCACTCCGCCGGTGCGTCGATGAGATTCTAGGTTTGAGTACGTCGTATTGCGGGGCATGTGCGGCACATTTCATACACACCACATATGGCAGAAAACTCTCGACTACTTCGGCTTTCTCGTTCTCCTCGGCTACTTGGTTGGATCTAGAAATGGTTGCAGTCGGCTCAATGGTGATCATTCTTCCAAAAATGATAAACCGTGAGTGGATATACGACCATACCAAGAAACGAAAACGAACAACGGTTCTACCTTATGTGGGTGCCTTACCTCGTGGCTTTGCTGGTCTAGATCGTCTCGTGACCAACGACTCTCACGCGCTCGCTCTATGAGGCTTTCATTATTTATGTCTTCGTATTGGCTCCTCGAACTCCTCCTCGAGATGTTCCTCCTCAGCTACCCGTTACCCCTCCTACATGCTCTTATTCATCGATGCCCGTGGAGTCTGGAGGTTCAGGAAACCCGCTGGCATTTCAGATCGTGGGTCCGTTTGCTAAAACCTTCGACCTCACACCAGACGATGGGGTCTCCGCGTAGGGGCGGCAACCTCAATAAGGGCGGCAGGGGACATAGTGGCGGTAGAGGGTATCCCAGAGACAATGGTGACGGACGCAACGACCGTCGTGACTGGGATGGCCGTGGTGACCGTCGTGGCTGGGACTACCGTGCTGGGAGCGGTCGTGATGATCGTGATGATCGTCGTGCTCGGCGTCGGCCCCGCGGCCAAACGTCCGACTCAAGCGACGAGGCAGCAAAGTCGAGAGAGATCGAGCGCTCCAGGCGCCTCCTGGCCAAGAGGGGCCCCGAGTGCGCGAACCTCCTGGCGGAGACGCGCCAGGCGAAGAACGAGGAGCAGCTGATGGCCCAAGGCAGGGTCCTCGCGGAGGCCATGCAGCCAGATTCGAGGAGCACGTGCTGAAGATCTGTGGCCAGAGTTTCGGACCGCAGTCGGTGGCAGCTCCTCCGAGTACGACCCCAGGAGGGTCGCATCCAGGTGCATCTGCGTCAGGTGGAGCTGCTCCAGCGATCTTCCCGCAAATGCCGCCAGCGACTGTACCGGGTACCCTATCCTCGGAGGCGAAGGCTGGGCACGGCATTCATTCCACAGGACCAGTCCAAGGAGAACATCACGAACTTCCTCGCCGACTGCATCTCCAAGGATAGCGAGGCGAAGGAGCGAGTCAGGTTGATGATCGCATCTGTTGACGTGGGCAAGTCTATCCCAAGGCACTTCAAGCAGCGGGCGAACCGTGCAGTGGACATCCCCTTCGGGCCTGAGTGACACCAGTCCAGGATCCAGACCGAGTTTCAGAGTGAGAGACCTCACGCCGCAGGGTCTCAGACACGTACATTGTGGAGTCTTATGAAGGATTGGCTTGGTCCCTTGAAGGTCTGCAGTCCTACATGATCGCCTCCAACCCCCACCGCCTTCCTCAGCTCCGATCTGTTCCCAAACCCCTCGCAGTGGTCAGTTCCAGTACGTTAGTGGCAGTTGTGTGTACGCAGACTTCCAACATTTTGTCGGTATCCCGCCCTACTACCATGTGTCAATGTCTTTCCCTCCGTGTTCGAGGTTCGCAGAGCTGGGCGTGATTTTCACAAGAGTATTCTTGGCATTCTGTGGTCTGGTGGTCTGCATTCTATGCTGTGAGGCTTGCTTGTCATTATTCACGGGGCTATATGTAAGTGGTGAATTGGGATCAGATCCAAGATTTAGCCACATGAGGTTCACGACCACGAGCAGTTCTACTTCGACAGACTCAGCAGATGTGTATCAATCCTCGTTCACGGCGACAGCGGACACAGCGCAAGCCTGGTGGACCTTGCATGTCTCTCGCCTTGCGGAGGCCAAATACATGCAGGTGCTCGCGGACGCCGTGGGCTCCCCCACCAGGATCTACAACCTGGAGGACGAGGCCGCCCTCTCGGCCTCTGCTAGCCGCGCTGCTGCCGCCGTACCATCGTGGGCGACCCGTTGAGGTAGGAGTTGGAAGGAGGTGAAAGGGCCCCCCTGACGTGATGTGTGGTCAGGTTTTGGCCTCCCGCCTTGAGTTTTTTGGGTGCTCCTGCTGCTGCTGCTGCTGCTCCTCCTCCTCGTAACACCATGATCCAATCCCTTCCTGTCTTTCCTGATCTCCTCGAGCATGTGCGAGAGTTTCCTGTCGTTTCCGCTGCCACTGACGTTCAAGCTCGGGCGAGTCGAGAGCCCACACGGTGCTCACAGCTTTCGACTCGAACCGTCTAGCCGAGCAGCGTCCAGGAGAGGGAAAGGTGTCCCACACACTCCCCGCCAATCGCACCCTCCTCCTCCTCCTCCTCCTCCTCGTCCTCTTCATCCTTCTCCTCCTCTTCCTCCTCTTTCTCCTCGTCCTTCTCCTCCTCCTCTTCCTCCTCCCTCGCTTCCTCCTCCTCCTCCTCCTCCTACATATCCCTTCCTTGTAGATATTAGCCAGCGTGGACCCCAATCAGTGCGTCTAGCACTCTGTGTTGCGCAATCTAAATGGTGCAATCTATATTGTGCAGGCTATGCGGCGCAAACTTTTTCCCCATCAGCCCAACGCGGAGCAAGGGATGAGATCACCCCGAAAGGCGTGGGGGGAGACTGAATAATTGCGTCTCGCAAGCGTGCGGCTGCAACTAAGCCTGCCGAGCGCCTAACTAACACAATTGCGAACCCATTGATGAGGACGAGGAAGAGGAGACGAAAAAAGCCAAGGGCGCCGTGTTTGTATCAATCCCCAGATGGTCCCGTCGACCACCTATATAATGAGGCCTCACAGCGCGGCTCAATCAATGAAGGCGCGCAGCGCAACTTAAATCAACGTCCATGCGGCGACGTGTCTGATAGAAAGCATCCCAGAGTCCTATCAATACAACGGCGGAAGCGGGAGGAGGAAGGATAACAACACGGAAGGAGGGGAGGAAACGAGACAAGACAGAGTAAATACATTACCATGTTGGGCACGTTGGCTGCGAGAACTCGCCAACAAGTCAGAACTGAACGTGGTGACACATATGATGCAACAAGATGCCACCCAGCCCCGGTACCCTTTCGCGCGGTGGGCACGCAGGCCATGAAGTGGCTGATAGGGCGAGCCCAGAGCACCTGAACCCTGAGGTCGGCCGATCGCAGTTGCAGGGCCGACGGCCTGCGCCGCGCACGCCTGCACTCGGCGAGAACCGCCAACTCTCTGGGGGGTAGGGGGACGGGGGGGGGGGGAAGCGGACGAAGGAGGGGAGGACGGAGAGGAAGAGAACCGCGCGGCGGCAAAATGCCATGTCTTGCGAGAGTGCCCGAATCAGACCTGCAATGCAGCGACGTGCTGCCGTCCCCCAAAACGGGCGACACGCTGGCGTCCACAGAACCGCTGTGACAAACTCAGGCGCCCCCCACCCCCGGGGGTCCCGTGGGCCCCCAAGTGGGAGGCGCGTGACTGTCGCCGAAGGGCTGCCAGCCGCGACGACGGACCGCTGTGGCTACGCGGGAGAGGACAAGTCCTGTCCCCCTTGGGCGACGGCGCCACCTGCTGCCCGGTCACGCGGCCGATGAGGGGACACGCAGGAGGGGAGGAGGGGAGGAGAAAGAGCGGCAGGACTACAAGAACCTGTTCCGGCGGATGCGAACAGCAGAGTTCTCTGTCCCGGCCACGTGGCCGGTACGAGGGTGCGCAGCTCACCAACCGGTCCTGTCGGCCTGCTGCTCGACGTCGTGCTGCTGGTCATCCCAGTCGTTCCTGCCTCGGTGGATGCTCAACACAAGTCCTCAGGGCCGAACCTGGAGGCGAACAGAAACGGGCCCAGGAGACGAACAGTATAATCCCTCCAGTAAACCCAGGACACCCCCGACGCAGAAACTAACTACGCCCCAGAGGACACAATTGAGAGCCCCAGACGTTCTTGGGCTGCCTTGGCGACTGCGACTGCGGGTGCTGGGGTGGACCGCAGTGTGCCGCTGGTACTGCGCACGAGCGGAAGTCCGCGTCGAGAGCAAAGAGCTCCCCCCCGCCATCGGCATCGTAATTACAGAATGTGCCCGTTGTGGTGCTCAGCGCCGTCCTGCTAGGATCTGACGTGCTGCGCGTGCAGCTGCCCCCCATTGTGTTACGAGACGTCATGCGTCCTCATCGCCACCGTCCTGAGCACAGTCGAGCAGCACGCTGCACTGCACGACTACCTCAATGGATAACCATGTAACCTCTCAAGTGCACGAGGCTATCCGTCATCAACTCGAAGAGTCTCGGGCCCACCAGGTCGAAACTGGCAGCCCGCAGCACATGCCACTCGCCCCACAATTGGCGAGATGGTCTGCTTTCTCGTTTGAGAGCGAGACGGCGTTGATGCTGGCGTCGATGCTGGCGTCGGTGCTGCCGTTGGTGCTGGTGTACGCGCTGGCATTGGCGCCAGCGTAGGCGCCAGCGGCGGTGCTGGCGTAGCTGCTCGCGTCGGCGCTGGTGAAGGCGTTGGAGTTCGTGCAGGCATAGGAGCTGGTTGGGGCTGGCGTCGGAGCTGGCGTCGGTGCTGGTGGAGGGCTGGCGCTGGTGCTGGCGTCGGTGCTGGTGAAGGCGCTGGCACTGGTGCCAGCGTGGGCGCTGGCGTTGGTGTTGGCTTCGAAACTGGCGTCGGCGCTTGGTGCAAGCGATGGCGTTGATGCCAGCGCAGGCGCATGCGTCGGCGTTGGCGTAAACGCCGCCGTTGGTGCTGGCGTCGGTGCTGGTACAGGAGCTGTCGTCGGTGCTGGCGTAGGCGCCAGCGCTGATGCTGTCGTTGGTTCTACCGTCGGCGCTGGCGTAAGCGCTAGCGTTTGGGCTGTCGTCGGTGCCAGCGTCGGTGCTGGTGTAGATGCTGGCGTTTGTGCCGGCAAAAAGGCTGGCATTGGTGCTGGTGTCAGTCATGGCGTCGGTGCAGGTGTAGGTGATGGCGATGGTGCCTTCGTAGGCGCAGTCGTTGGTGCTGGCGTCGGCGCCGGCGTCGGCGCAGGCGTAGTCGCTGGCATTGGTGCTGGCGTCAGTGCTGGTGTGCAGTGGCCGCAGGGGTTGGCGCCGGCGTAGGCGCAGGCACTGGTGTGGCATGGGTGCGGGCGTTAGTGCTGCTGTCGGTACTGGTGTAGGCGCTGGCCTTGGTGCCAGCATAGGTGCAAGCGTTGGTGCTGGCGCGGCTGCTTGTGTAAGCGCTGTCCTTGGTACCAGCGCAGGCGCCAGCATTGGTGCTGGGATCGGTGCTGGCGTCGGCGCTGATGTAGACGCTGGTATGTTGCCAGCGAGAGCACAGGCGTTGGGGCAGTCGTCGGTGCTGGTGTAGACGCTGGCGCTTGTACCGGCGAAGACGCTGGCGTTGGTGCTGGTGTCGGCGCCAGTGTAAGCGATGGCGTTGGTGCCCGCGTAGGCGCAGGCGTTGGTGCTGGCGTCGGTGCTGGCGTCGGCGCAGGCGCAGGCGCTGGCGTCGATGCTGACGCCCGCGCTGGTGTAGGCGCTGGCGTAAACGCCGGCGTAGGCGCAGGCGGTGATTCTGGCGTCGGCGGTTCCGTCGGCGACGGCGTAGGCGCCAGCATTGGCTGGCGCAGGTGCCAGCGGAGGCGCTGGCGTTGGTGCTGGCGTCGGTGCTGGCGTGAGCAGTGGGTGTAGGCGACGGCTTTTGCGCGACATAAGCGCAGGCGTAGACGCTGGCGTCGGCGCTGGGGCAAGCGTTCGTGTTGGCGTAGGCGCCGCCGTTGATGCTGGCGTCCGCGCTGGCGTAGGCCCTGGCGTTCGGGCTGTCGTCGGTGCTGGCGTCGGTGCTGGCGTAGGCGCCGGCGCTTGTGCCCGCGTAGGCGCAGGCGTTGGCGCTGGCGTCAGAGCTGGCGTCGGCGCTGGTGTAGGCGATGCCGTTGGAGCCAGCGTAGGCGCAGGCGTTGATACTGGCGCCAGCACATGCGTTGGTGCCGTCGTAGGCACTAACGTTGGTGCTGGCATCGGTGCTGGCGTGGGCGCCGGCGGAAACGCCGGCGGTACCGTGGTCGACGTCGTCGTGGGAACTGCGCTCGACGCGGCTGTCTGGGCTGCCGCGGGCACTGGCGATGGTGCAGCCGTCGACGCCCTCAGGACTCGTCGAACACGCCATCTGCTGGACATAAGAGTCGTACATCACGACAGCGCAAAGCCAGCCAGATGCCTCTGCGGTTGCCAGAATCGGACTTGGAGCTGAAGCTGGAGTCGGAGAGGGCGTCGGAGCTGGAGTCGGAGCTGGCGTCGGAGATCGAGTTCAAGCATGAACTGGAGTCGTCGTCGGAGCAGGTTGCACGCTGAATGGTTAGAATGCGGGTGGGGGTGGGCAGGATTTTTCACATCTTAAAGCTTAGCTTTCCGCAAAGGCTCATGCATATATTCTGGGGGTGCTGGCGCACGGGCAGGCGTTCATGCTGGCGTCGATGGTGGCGTCGGCGTTGGCGTAAGCGCCAGCGTCTGTGCTGGGGTCGGTGCTGGTGTAGGTGTCGGCGTTGGTGCTGGCGTCTAGGCACTGGCGTTAGTGCTAGCGCAGGTGCCAGCACCGACGCCAGCATTAACGCCTGCGATTGCGGCGGCACCGACGCCAGCGCCTACACTGGCGCCGACGCCAGCACTGACGCCAGCACGAACTATGTGGTGCAAACTATGATGTGGACACTATGGGTGCAATACATGCTGTGCACTCTACCTGGTGCAATCTATGTTGTGCAGTTTATGTCGTGCAATTCATGCGGTTCAAATATGTTATGACAAGCTATGTGGTGCAGTCTAAATGGTTCCATGGATTTTAACAAACGAACTGACACATCCCATTATCTTGCAAACATCCCACCCACCCACCCGCAACTTGGTTTGCAAAACCCATGCGGTGGCGATTGTGATGCATGCTTGGCGTTGGCTGGTGCATCTCTGCGGCCGCGCCAACCCAAGCACGCGCGCGCGTAGCGGCCAGCCAATTTGGCGCCACCGACGCGGCTGCGGTGGCGTTGACCGCTGGGCACACCCCAGCGGGCACTTCACTGCGAGTCGGCGGCTTGGGCGGGCGTGTTATCATGGCAACGTCGACAACGGTAGACACGATGATGATAGTAGCGATGCTGGTGATGATACAACGACGAAGGCGAGGCCCGTGCGGGCGCCGATGCTGATTACGCCGGTGACGATGACGGCGTCCTCGCCTCGGTGATGAAGGTGTTGGAAAATAATTCGACATGCGCGCGCGGCCGACGCGCGAGAGTGGCCCGCATGGTTAATTTTACACGGATCGTGCCCCCCAGCACGCGCGCAATGGCGTGCGAATAATGTCGGCACGCGGCGCCAAAAACCCGTTTGGCAGAATTCCATGCAAATGTTGAAAGCCCGATTGTTTTTTTTTGTGTCAAGAATGCGCAAAAGCGCGAGCGCACGCTTTTTTTTGGAAAACTGATGTTGCAAAACCGTGTGTGTTCCCTATGTTTTTTGGACAGTCGGTTTTGACATCGCTGCGAAACTGGTAGTTTTTCGGCGGAATTCGGCATGCGCGCGCGACGACGCTCGCGCGTGCACTTCGTCTCATTTTTCCCACATATTCTCGCGACGGCACGCGCGCAAGGGCGTTTCAACGATTTCGACATGCGCGCGCGCGAAGTTCGTTTGGTAGAATTTTACGAACATTTTTTTATTAAGAAAAAACCTATGGCTTTCTCCAGATTTCATAAAAAATCCGGCAATCTTTTCTTGACCATCCGTGTTGCGAAACCATGTGTTTCTTTAAAACTGTTTTCGGGGCGCTCGATTTTGAAACCCTTGCGAAACCAAAGGTTTTGAAGGATTTCTGCATGCGCGCGCGACGACGCGCGCGCGTGCACTTCGCCTCGTTTTTTTTTCGCAAGGGGTTCTCGACAATGGATGATTTTTAACGAGTGTGCGCGCGTAGTCTTTTTTTTGCAGAGGGTTCATGGGGGGGCTGGTGCCGCTTGGGCTGGGATTTATGAATTCATTTTTAAGATTGACGGTGGGGCAAAATCGTATGTAGTTGCAAGACGAAGAGGGGATCCGATAATCCGGGGGGGGGGGTCTATTCCCCTTTAGGCAGGATAATCAATGTGGTGCAGCCTGTGCTATACAATCTATGTGGTTCACTTGATGTGAACAAGCGAGTTGACGCAGCCCGCGATCTTGCAAACATCCCACCCGCCCACCCGCAACTTGGCTTGCAAAATCCATGCGGTGGCGATTTCGATGAGTGCTTGGCGTTCGCTGGTCCATTTCTGCAGCCGCGCCAACCCAAGCGCGCGCGTCGGCCAGCTAGTTTGGCGCCGCCGACGCGGCTGCGGTGGCGCTGACCGCTGGGCACCTCCCAGCTGGCACTTCGCTGCGAGTCGGCGACTTGGGCGGGCGCGGTATCATTGCAATGTCGACAGCGGTAGACGCGATGATGATAGTAGCGATGCTGGTGACGATGTTGGCAACGACGGCTGCGCGGCCTGCGCGTGCGCCGATGCTGATCGCGCCGTCGACGATGACGGCGTCCGGTTTTGGAGAGTTCGACATGCGCGCGCGGTCACGGCGCGAGAGTGGCCCGCATGGTGCGTTTCATTCGACGCGGATCGTGCCCCCCCCCCCCAGCACGCGCGCAAGGGCGCGCGAATGATGTCGGCTTGCGGCGCCAGAGGCCCGCTCGACATAATTCCATTGGCATGTTGAAACGCCCAATGTCTTCTCAAGAATGCGCAAGAGCGCGAGCGCACGCTTTTTCTGGAAAACTGATGTTGCGAGGCCATGTGGCTCGGTTTGGACATCGATTCGGAGCCGCAGGTTTCTGACGGATTTTGGCGCGCGCGCGACGACGCGCGCGCGGTACTTTATCATATTTTTTTCGCACAAGGATTCTCGCAGCGGCACGCGCGCAAGGGCGTTCCAACGATTTCGACATGCGCGCGCGCGAAGTCCGCTTGGTAACATTTGAAGAACAACAATGAAGCACCAATGGTTTTCTTAAGAATTCGCATGAGCGCGCGCGCAAGCTTTTATACATTGCGAAACCATAGGTTGCGAAGCCATCCGTGTTGCGAAATCATGTTAAATATGTTTTTTTGGGGGCGCTCGATTTTTACATCCTTACGTCGCCAAAGCTTTTGAAGGGTGTCGGCATGCGTGCGCTACGACGCGCGAGCGTGCACCTTGTCAGATTTTTTGCTATGGGATCCTTGCAAACCCATGATTTTTGATAACGAGTGCGCGCGAGGGGGCGGTCGATGCCAGTTGGGCTGGGGCGGTGTGAATTCATATTGAGGATGGACGATGGGGCAGCATCGCACGTACATTGCAATGCGAAAAAAAGGTTCGTAATCCCAAGGGGGGGGGGGGGGGGGCCCCCCCTCGGTATCTCGGTGCAGACTGCGCATAATGAATTCGCATCCCGAATTATCGCATCCCCCCCCTGGAAAAAAATGCCATGGGCGCCGATCGTTGCCATTCGTATATACTCGGTACCAAGGAGAATGCCGATGGGGATGTTCCCGTCTTCCGATCAGATAATGAATGTTTACATTGGGTTTTCGCCATTGGGTTTTGGAATTCAACATCGCTCCCGTGGTATAAAAACTATCAGCGATATACCGCCGCCGCGCGCGCGCGCGTTGGCGATTTGGGATGCTCCCGTCTTCCGATCAGAGAATGAATTTTTACATTGGGTTTTCGCCATTGGATTTTGGAGTTCAACCTCGCTCCCGTTGTATCAAACCTATCGGCGGCATGCCGCCGCCGCGCGCGCGTGCGCGTTGGCGATTGGCGTTCGTGCATTCAGTGTCGTATGTCCACACGGGGATGTTCCCGCCTTCCGGTCAGATAATGTTTACATTGGGTTTTCGCCATTGCGTTTTGGAGTTCAACGTCACTCCCGTTGTATCAACATCTATCAGCGGCATGCCGCCGCCGTGCGCGCGCGCGCGCGCGCGCGCGCGCGCGCGTTGGCGATTGGCATTTGTGCGTTCAGTGTCGCACGTCCACATGGGGATGTCCCCGTCTTCCGAACAGAGAAGGATTTTTGTGCATTGGGTTTTCGCCATTGGATTTTGGAGTTCAACGTCGCTCCCGCTGTATCAGACCAATCAGCGGCACGCCGCCGTCGCGCGCGCGCGCGCGTTGGCGATTGGAATTTGTGCATTCAGTGTCGCTTATCCACATTGGGATGTTCCCATCATCCGATCAGAGAATGAACTGTTACAATGGGCTTTTGCCATTGGGCTTTGGAGTGCAACGTCGCTCCCGTTGTATCAAACCTATCAGCGGCATGCCGCCGCCGCGAGCGCGCTCGTTGGCGCTTGGCATTTTTGCATTCAGTGTCGTATATCCACATTGGGATGTTCCCCTCTTCCGATCAGAGAATGGATTTTTACATTGGGTTTTCGCCGTTGGGTTTTGGAGTTTAACGTCGCCCCCGTTGTATAAAATCTAGCAGCGGCGTGCCGCATTTGCGTATCCAGCGCCGCTTCACAACCCGGACAGGGTGCGCGGTGCGCAGGGAGTGGTCCCTGAGCGCAGCCCCTATCCACGCTGGGGTCGCAGGGCGTGGCAGGCGTGGCCTGGTGCCAAGAGGGGGTGCGCAGGAATCTGCCCCTGCGCGCAGGGCGCCGGGGCGGTCGCGGGGGCGTCTCCAGCGATCCGGTTTGCCCCGCCTCCCTTTTGTTTTCTATAGGCGCGCTGCAGCGCTGGGGGGCACCATTTTTAAAACTGCTTCCCCAAAACAATTTGTAACCCAGTTTTTTAACATTGGATTGTGCGTTGTGCAATCCAGTTGGTGCAATTGATGCGGTTCAATGGATTTCTACCCATGAGTTGACGCATCCCACGGCCTTGCAAACATCCCACCCGCCCACCCGCAACTTCGTTTGCAAAACCCATGCGGTGGCGATTGCGATGCGCGCTTGGCGTTGGCTGGTGCATCTCTGCGGCCGCGCCAACCCCGGCGCGCGCAGCGGCCAGCTGATTTGGCGCCGCCGGCGCGGCCGCGGTGGCGCTGACCGCCGGGCGCGCCCCAGCGGGCACTTCCCTGCGAGTCGGCGACTTGGGCGGGCGCGATGATGATAGCGGCGATGCTGGTGGCGATGTTCGCACCGACGAATGCGCGGGCAGTGCGGGCGCCGATGCGGATTACGCCGACGACGATGACGGCGTCCTCGCGTCGGCGATGAAAGATTTGGAAAGAGTTCGACTTGCGCGCGCGGCCGACGCGCCAGAGTGGCCCGCATGGCTTTATTTGATATGGACCGTGCCCCCCCCCCCCCCCCCCAGCACGCGCGCAAGGGCGTGCGAATGATGCTGGCATGCGGCGCCAGAGGCTCGTTTGGCATAATGCCATGAAGATGTTGAACAACCTATGGGTTTCTCGAGAGTTTGCAAGAGCGCGCGCGCAAGCTTTTCTGTGACAGCTGATGTTGCGAAACCTGGTGTTATTGACGATGTTTTTTGGACATTCGGTTCTGACATCCTTGCGCGACCGAAGGTTCTTGAAGGATTTCGGCGCGCGCGCGTGCGCGTCGCCCCGTTTTTTTGCAAAGGATTCTCGCGACGGAACGCGCGCCAAGGCGTTCGAACGATTTCGTCACGCGCGCGCGGAGCCCTTTTGGTAGCATGTTCTGAAAACGTTGAAAAACCAAGGGTTCTTATAAGAGTTCGCAAGAACACACGCGCATGCTTTTTTTGTGTCTTCCTTCTTTGTCTTGAAAACCCTTGTTGCGGAACCATTTTTTCCAATGTTCTTTGGGCGCTCGATTTTGACATCCTTCCGAAACCGAATGTTTTTGAAGGATTTCGGCATGCGCTCGCGACGACGCGCGCGTGTGCACTTCGTTTCATTTGTTGCAGTTGCAGCGGATTTATGGCAGAATCATGATTTTTGATAAGCGAGTGCGCGCGCATGATTTTTTGTTGCAAAGGATGGCGGAAAGGGGGGGTCGATGCCGGCTGGCCTTGGATGGTACGGACTCATATCTATGATGGACGATGGGGCAGAATCGCGTTGAAATTGCAATGCGAAAAGGTGGATCGATAAAGCCGGGGTGGTGGTGGTGGTGGTGGTGGTGGATCCTAACTCTTTTTCCGAAAGGAAAATCAATGCTGTGCAAGCTATGTGGTGCAGCCTAAATGGTGCGGTCTATGTGATGAAATATAAGTTGTGCGCTCTATGTGGTGCAATCTATGTGGCGCAATCTAAGTGTTGCACTTTCACATATGCGGTGCACCTTGGGTGGTGCAGCCCATGTTGCGCAACCCATGTTGTGCAAGGTCGGGCGGAGACGAGGCGGCGACGGCGGCCTCATAACCGCCAGACTGGACAGGCCCAGACGACGATCGGCGACGAGGCGGCGACGGGGCGGCTACCGCTGCACCGCAGCCGCCAGACCGACAGACAGGTCCAGACGACGGGTGGCGACGATGCGGCGACGGCGGCCGCATAATCGCCAGACCGAAAACGTAGCCCAGACGACGGGCGGCGACGATGCGTCAACGGGGCGGCGACGGCGGCCCCGCCATACCGAAGACACGGCCCAGTTCCTTAGAACACAAGCAAGAACCTCTAAGTGTAAACAGTGTTTGGGGAATGACCCCCCTGGTCGCACCCACGGGCGTGTCAGCAGAGCAGGCTGTGCATTCCGCCTCGTAACCCTCATTAGGTATGTGCATAAGGCTTACACGTCGCAGTATTTACAGGGATGGAGAACATGAAGTTTGCAAATGGGGCTCCCGTATTAGCACCACGCACTTTCGCCGTACAAGTTTGCAGCAACTAGAAGGAAGGAGTGCAGACCGTTTTCAAAATGGAGCTCCCGCCCCAGCGCCGCGCACAGTCGTCTTGGAACATTGCAGCAGCTACAATGATAAGGCGGGCGCTTTCAAAATGAAGCCCCCCGCCTTAGCGCCGCGCGCATTCGTCTTACAAGCCAACAGAAGCTATACGGATGGATCATCAGTCGTTGCTTTAAGCTCTCGCTGTAGCACCATGCACAATCGTCTTCAAAGTCAACCACCACTTCACTGATGGGGATAGCCTCTTTCCACAATTGGGCTACCGCCTTAGCGCCGCGCGCACTCGTCTTACACGTTTGCAACAAATACAAGGATGCAGGGCGGTTCCTCTTCAACCTTGGGCTCTTGCTTGAAATCTCCTTTTGAACAAGGGGCTTTAACATATGTAGCAGGTGCGCGGGTTGATGGTGGTTCTTTTTTGCATACTGGGCTATCGTTTTAGACTTCCTCGAGGTTCAAGACCAGAAGAGTAACCTTGCGCAAGGGGTCAAGACGGGGATCTCGCTGGACACCTGGCTGACATGCATGAGCATACGTTTTTTGCATTACTGATTATGTGCTTCAGGGGTCCTGTTCAAAGCGGGTCTCTCGCCTGAACGGCAGGCCCATGTGGTGCAGCTCTTTCTAAGGGGGCGCCTCTTGCAGTGAGAAGCAATGCTTTGAGGAACTTGTGTGGAAGGGGGCTTGGGACGGGAGGGTGTATTGCAGCATCGCTGATGCATCTTGGGCTTGCTCTGGTCCTCCTCCTCCTCCTCCTCCTCCTCCTCCTCCTCCTCCTCCTCTCTCCTCCACCCCCCCCCGCCCCCCGTCGGGGATCGTGCACAAACAAGCCTGGAGCCAAAAGGGCTACAGCGTGGAGGGGCGAAGAAAAAGCGAGCGGCGCAACGGGGGTGAGGTGGACGGGGCGCACGAAGGGATGTACAGAGGTCGGTAGAGAGGAGAGGTGGGTGGAGGGTGGATGGATGAGGGGAGGGCGGATGGAAGAACCAACAACTGCATAAACTCACGCTTTCGGAGGCCCGCGCTGATTTCCTGGATCGGCGCTGGGCCCCCGCCCCTGGCGCGCGGAACGCACCAGGGGCGCCGCCGGAGGCGTTGCCAGTGCCACTCCGAGAGGTCTGCGCGGACCTCCGAAAGCTTATGCGATTCTGCAGGCGTAGAACCTTGAGCCAGGACGCGTAGATGGAGAGGAGACGGCTAGGAGTGAGGAAGCGGAGGAGATGGAACTACCCATAGACGTGGAGACATATGTGCAAGCGCGAATCAGGAGATGGACAGGAGGGGAGGCGGCGGAGGATATGGAGATGGATTTAGAGGCAGGAGAAGGGGCAGGAGGAGGAAGATAAATGATAAGAGGAACACGACCCAAAGAAACCCAGGATGCGTCAAGAATGCTGCAATACACCCTCCCGTCCACGGCTCCCTCCTCGCAACTCCCTACCAGCATTCCTCTCAACTGCGGGAAGCGCCCCCCGTGAACGATGATCGCTTGGTGGGGCTGCCGCTCAGGCGAGACCCCGTGCTGTAAGAACTTCATCGTCGATCTAGCTCGAATGATACAGTCAGGTCACGTGTTGATTTTGCATGCAGCGTCCATCGATAACCTTGTGTTGAAAAGGGTCTGCCCTCCATCCGTGCAAGTGTGGCCCAATTCTCAAAACATGGGAGCGGACTTCGCAGACATTTCAACGACAACCCCGTTTAGAAGAACAGCAGCCCTCCGTCCGTGTAGCTCTTGCCTGATCTGGAACTCCCAGTCGCAGAAGTTGAGGACATCGGAACGGAGAGAACCGCATCTTGGAAACTACCAGCGCTCCATCCATGTAATAGTTTTTTTTGTTTTGGTGTGTATATATATATAACGAAGGATCGCGGCACTTCATCCATATCATCTGTTCGAAGCTAAAGCTTCAGAACAACAACATGCAAGGACATCTCAAGCGAAACGCACAACCTGGTCTACGGACGCGCCAGGTGGTGCGACACGGGAGATTGTTGAGGACGATGGAATTGGGAAGGAAAAGCATTTGGGACAGGGGTAGGAGAGGAATGATAGGACTGGCAAAAACTGGGAGTGGGAATGCATTAGGACGTCTGCGCGGAAGTGCGAATATTCTGGCCACGCCCTCCTTGTGCCTCGCAGGCAGGATATCCATCCTGGACAGCTTCCAGGGGTGCCGCGGGCGAAAGCGCTGCCGCCACGTTTCCTCCCTTCCTCCTCCTCCTCCTCCTCTTCCTCCTCCTCCTCCTCCTCCTCCTCCTCCTCCTCCTCCCTCCTCCACAATTACTCAATATGAATGCTGCTCTCCCTCTTCCCCTGATGACGGCTTGAATGTGTTAGCCCCCCCCTCCGCGTACTGTTTTTTACACACAGGATTCCCCGGAGGTGGGTTTTCGCTTGCATTTTTTCCAAAATGCTGCTCTCGCTGAGGCGCCGGCCTCATCCCGCTCGTTTCGAATCGTGCTCCCGCTGCAGCGCTGGCCTCATTTCCGTGCTTCCGCTCGTTCCGAATCGTGCTCCCGCTGCAGCGCTGGCCTCATTTCCGCATTTCCGCTCGTTCCGACTCGTGCTCCCGCTGCAGCGCTGGCGTCATTTCCGGTGCCATGCCACGGCATGCAATGCAATGCTAGGTTGATCCTACGCTTTGCGGTGCTCTTCTACGCCATGCCATGCCGTGCTCTACAATGCATCGCGTACCCTTTCGGGATCATTGCCCTGCTCGACATCCGACTGTGCGAGTAGAGAGGGGATCTACGCCATGGTAAGGGATGGGAGGGAGGGGTAGGGTGTCAGATATGACGCGAGCGCACCTAGCTTGTCCTTTCCCCCTCCCTCATTTCCTCCTTCCTTCCTTCCTTTCTTCCTTTCCACCCTCCCTCTTCTTTTTGCCTCGTCGCTAATCTCTCCTCTCTGCTCTCTCCTCGCTCCCTCCCTTCCTCCGCCCTGCCTGCTCCTGTCTCCCTCCCTCCTCCTCCTCCTCCTTTTCATGGTCCTCTTCTTCTTCCTCCTCCTCCTCCTCCTCCTACTCCTCCTCCTTCCCCTCCTCCTTCCCCTCCTCCTTCCCCTCCTCCTCCCCCTCCTCCTTCCCCTCCTCCTCCTCCTCCTCCTCCTCCTCCTCCTCCTCCTCCTCCTCCTCCTCCTCCTCCCTCCTCCCTCTCCCTCCCCCCCTCCTCCCTCCTCCCTCCTCCTCCTCCTCCCTCCCCTCCTCCCTCCCCCCTCTCTCCTCCCTCCCTCCCTCCCTCCCTCCCTCCCCTCCTCCCTCCCCCTCCTCCCTCCCTCCCTCCCTCCCCTCCCTCTCCTCCTCCTCCTCCTCCCTCCCTCCTCCTCCTCCTCCTCTCCTCCTCCTCCCTCCTTGCCTTCGCCCTGCCCTCCCTCCCTCCCCCCCCTCCTCCCTCCCCCCCTCCCTGCTTCCTCCCTCCCTCCCCCCCCTCCTCCCTCCCCCCTCCCTCAACGAGGGCCCAGCCGAATGCTCGTGCCTAGTGTTTAGATAATGTAACTTTGCATCACGATCAGTCTTACCCTAGCCTATCCTATCCCATCCTATCCTATCCTATCCTTTTCCTCCTCCTCCTCCTCCCCTCCTCCTCTACTTCTACCTATACCTCCTCCTCCTCCTCTGCTCCTTCTCCTCCTCCTCCTCCTCCTCCTCCTCCTCCTCCTCCTTCCTCCTCTTCCTCATTGTCGTCCTTCTCCTCCTTCTCCTCCTCCTCCTTCTCCTCCTCCTCTCCTCCCTCCCCCCTCCCTCCCTCCCTCCCTCCTCCTCCTCCAGGGGCCGAAGCCTCACGCCGCGGCCAGGCAGCTCAGGAGCAACAGGGCCGCAACGGAGCCCGCCGCGCGCTGGGCACTGCTCGTCTGCGCCGACGGGAACACGACGAGCTCCTCGACGCCCCCCCCTCCTCGTAGTCCTCGTCCTCGTCCTCCTCCTCCTCCTCCTCCTTCTTCCTCCCTCCTCCACCCCCTCCACCTCCTCCTCCTCCTCCTCATCTTCCCCTCCTCCTCCTTCCTCCCTCCCTCCTACTCCTTCCTCCTCCTCCTCCCGGACTTTTCCCTCCTTCCTCTTCCCCCCTCCTCCTCCACCTCCTCCTCCTCGTCCCCTTCCTCTTCCTCGCCCTCTTCCCCCCCTCCCTGAGAATAGCCCTTCCCCGTCTAGGGCGGGCTCGGCGTTTCGCCTGAGACTCCTTCCCTGCATGTGACACCGAAGCTGGAATTTTCCAACTGCTTCACGGACGGAGGGGGTGGTTTTAAAAGTGTGGATGGATGTGTGTCCAGCGCCGCGCACGTTGGTCTTATCAGTGTTGCCAACTGTTATTCGGATGGATGGGGTGGCCGTTTTCAAAACGTGGCTATCACATGAGCGTCGCGCGCATTCGTCTCAAATTAGCTGACAATGGTTACACGGATGAATGGGAGGCCGTCTTCAAAGCGTGGCTGTCGCCTTAGCACCGCGCACGCGTCTTAACAACGTCAATGGAGGACGCTTCTTTTCAAACTGTGGGTATCGTCGCAGCGCCGAGCACAGTCGCCTTAGCAGCCTCCAATCGTTACATGGATGGACGCTGATTTATGTTCAAAGTGTGGCTCTCGCCTTGACGCCGCGCGCACTTGTTTTAAGAATTTTCAGCAGTTGCGCGGATGGAGGAGGTGGGGGGGGGGCGTTTTCAAAATGTGGCTATCGCCGCATCGCTGCGCTCATTCGTCCCACACGTTTCTTCCAACACTTACACGGGTGGAGGGTGGTCCTTTTCAACCTATAACTTGCACTTGGCACCTCCCAATCCTTGTGAGCAGCAGTGTGAAAGTGTGCAACAGCTATGCGGATGGAAGGCGGCTCTTCAAATCGGGGCTCTTGCTTGAGACTTCATTCGGCTTTATGGCCGGACGTTTCATCATTGATGAACTTTGCACAGGGTGGGGCGTTTTTTGTTCGAAGCGGGGTTCTCGCTGGGGATAACACATGGCTTCGTGATCAACTCTCGTCGCCGTCTTCATAGCTGGAATCATGGGTGGCCACTCCTTCTCAAAACAGGGCTCTCACCTGAATTACATAACCATTGTGCGGTCGTCTTCCAAGGGGGCGCTTGCCGCACTGAACAAGAGCTCCTGTAGGGGCGTGGGATGGGTGGGCGTGTTGCAGCATCGTTGATGCATCTTGGGATTACTCAAAGCCTCCTCCTCCTCCTTCTCCTCCTCCTCCTCCTCCTCCTCCCCCTGCCCCTCCTCCTTCTTCTTCTCCTCCTCCTCCTTCTCCTCCTGGTCCACGGTGCCTGGAGGCGAAAAGATCCGTCGGATGCCCCCTCTTCTCCTCCCTCCTCCCTCCTCCTCCTCCTCCTCCTTCTTCTCCTCCTCTCCTCCTCCTCCTCCTCCTCCTCCTCCTCCTCCTCGCTCCTCCCCTTCCTTCCTCTTCCCTCCTCCCTCCTGCTCCCTCCTCCTCCTCCTCCTCCTCCTCGTCCTTGTCCTCCTCCTCCTTGGTGTCGCGGTCAAGAAGTCTGGTAAGGAAGACCGCGCAACGTGGCTGGAACACTTGCTCGCCACGTGCGACTGGAGCCACGTGCGACGATTCCAGAAAGGGTTCTGCTCGCAGCAAGGCCGCGTACACGATGGCGGAGTATTTCGGCGAGGTGCAATGGGTTGCCCGAGACACTGCGGATATGCATGGAGAACCCCTGGGCCCAGCCCTTCCTGTTGAACTCCGCCCCATACTTGACAGTGAGGTGGAGACAACGGCCCGTAAGATGAGATGGGGCAAAGCGAACGGCTCGGACGACGTGCCTGGAGACCTCTGGAAGGCCGTCGCTGCGCCGGGGTCGCCAACGAGATGGGCGACTGCGCTCTGCTCGAAGTGTTGGCACGAATCACTGGTGGTCGCATTTCTTGTGCATAAGGACGACGAATCTCTCTGTGGTAACTACATACCAATATGTCTTTTGCAAGCCAGCTGCAAGCTTCACGCCTCCATCTTCCTGCGGCGCCTTCAGGCAGCTGGCGCCGAGTCGCGCGTCTGGCCGACGCAGCTTGGTTCCAAGTCACAGAGCGGAACCACGGACGCCATCTTCATGGCGAGGCGCTTCTTTAACGATGCGTGGGACGCAAAGGAATCGCACCTCGCACTCGACTGAGTCAAAACCTTCGACACCGTCGGCTCCGCGGCCCTACTGCAAGCTTTGCGCCGTTTCGGGCTGCCGGACGAGATGCTGAGGGCCGTGGGCGCGATCTACACCGAGCGTCGCTTCGCTGTGCATGACGCTGGACAGACATCTGCCTCGCGAAAAGAGGAGGCAGGAATCTGCCAGGGATGCCCTCTCTCCCCGTTCTTGTTCGCCACCATGGTCATGACAGTCCTCCTGACCGATGCGAAGCATGCAACGGGGGCGGTTGCGGACGATGTCAACGGCCTCGTCTACGCAGACAACACTCTGATTGTGGCCGCGGACGAGGGCAGAGCTGCCGAATACATGCCAGTCATCTCGGATGCCGGCGCCAACTGCGGTCTGTGCTACAATTGGCGGAAGCTGGAGGTGCTGCCAGTGCGCTGCCAAGCGCCTATCTCGAAGCCCGATGGCAGCCGATTGGCCAAAAGGAGCGCATCGTGCACCTGGGAAGCGTGCTCTCATCCAACGGCAACGTCGACGCTGAGCTTTCGAGAAGGTTTGGGGCGGCGATGCTTGAGTTCGAAAATCTCGCTCGCACATAGTCTCACAGCACTCTGTCCGCGAAACATGTTCTTCAACGAATGAGTGATCTCGAAGCTTTTTCACAGCCTCCACACTGCATGGATGAAAGCAGCAGACCTGTCTAAACTTGACGCATTCGAAGCACGCTGTTTACGAAAGGTTTTAAGTATCCACATTCTTACATAAGTCACATGACACATGCTTCAGTGTTTGGCCAGGCGAGGCGAAGCCTGCAGAGCCATACCTTGATGCAGCAACAACCGAAACTTTTGGGCAAGATTGCGCGTTTCGGCGACGGCCACCCCGTGCGCGAATGTCTTTTGAAGCCCGGAAGCGTGGAGAGATCCTCGGCTGCTCCGCCGGCGCGGCCGCCCCAGACAGGTGTGGGCGCGCGAGGTGTCTAGACACGCTGTGCAGGCATGTGCACCAAGAAACATCAATGCTTCAAAGCTTGCTGCCATGCCGGCCAGCGTCTGGAAGAGCACGGCGCGAGAGTACAGCTGCTCTCGCCAGCTCCCTTCCATTGCTCATCAGCGCGCTACACGGCTTATTGATTGATCGATTGATTGATTGCTGCTGTTGCGACTGCTGCGGCTGCTCCTCCTCCTCCTCCTCCTCCTCCTCCTCCTCCTCCTCTCCTCCCCCCTCCCCTCCCCCTTCCCCCTCCCCCTCATCCCCTTCTTCCCCGTTCTCCTGCCCCCACAAGATCCGCTGACTCCGTCGCCTACGAAGGTGTGTTGACGTGCCGCGTTTTACACTTTTGTTGCCCTTCCCCAGAAAATACGGTGGCCTTCGGCCAGTCCCGCCGGAGCGCGGGAAACAAGGCTCCCAGCGGCTGCTCTGCCGAAGTAGCTTCAAGAGGATCTCTAAGGGGGCACTGGGCGGCATCAAGTCGGTCCAGAATGGCCCAAGTTGCCTCCACGTTGGCTCAAGATGCCCCCAGAAGGGCCCCCAATCCCACCAGCCCTTTGGGCGTGAGTGGTTTAGGGAGCCCGCTCTGTTCTCAACCCCCTTCTTCCCCTTCGGGGAGGGGTTTACCCCTCCCCCTCCCCCCTCCCCCTGGGCCTGGAGAGGGCGCCCCGCGGGTCGTTGGAGGGGTCTTTTTCGACTCCTGGGAGGGCTAAAATTCGACACCCCTCACGAGGATTCTGGCCCCGACGGGGGGGGGGAAGAAAAGTGCTCGCCCCATCTGTGATCGATCGCCCGAAAGATGGCCCCAAGATACCTCCCAGACCCCTCCCAAAGAGCCCCAAGAGGCCCCAAGAGGCCTCCAAGAGGCCCCCAAGATGCCCCCAAGAGGCCCCCAAGAGGCCCCAAGAGGCTCCCCCGACGCACCCAAGACGCTCCTGGAAGCCCCTGGAGCCGCCAAGAGGCCCCCAAGACGCCCCAAACGGCCTCCAAGAGGCTCCCAAGAGGCCCGAAGAGGCTCCCCCAAGGCACCCAAGACGCTCCTAGAAGCCCCTGGGGCCGCCAAGAGGCCCCCAAGACGCCCCAAAAGGCCTCCAAGAGGCTCCCAAAAGACATCTACTACTACTCCTCCTCCTCCTCCTCCTCCTCCTCCTCCACGACGACGACGACGACGACGACGACTACTACTACTACTACTACTACTACTACTACTACTACTACTACTACTACTACTACTACTACTACTACTACTACTACTACTACTACTACTACTACTACTACTACTACTACTACTACTACTACTACTAACTACTACTACTACTACTACTACTACTACTACTACTACTACTACTACTACTACTACTACTACTACTACTACTACTACTACTACTACTACTACTACTACTACTACTACTACTACTACTGCTACTACTACTACTACTACTACTACTACTACTACTACTACTACTACTACTACTACTACTACTACTACTACTACTACTACTACTACTACTACTACTACTACTACTACTACTACTACTACTACTACTACTACTAGTACTACTACTACTACTACTACTACTACTACTACTACTACTACTACTACTACTACTACTACTACTACTACTACTACTACTACTACTACTACTACTACTACTACTACTACTACTACTACTACTACTACTACTACTACTACTACTACTGAGGGGCCCGAACGACTCGCACCAGGACGAGGTGCCCGAACGCCTCACACCACGAGGAGCCCGAACGACTCACACCAGGACGAGGGGCCCGAACGACTCACACCACGAAGAGCCCGAACGACTCACACCAAAGGAGGGGCCCGAACGACTCACACCAGGACGAGGCGCCCGAACGACTCACACCACGAGGAGCCCGAACGACTCACACCACGACGAGGGCCCCGAACGACTCACACCACGAGGAGCCCGAACGAGTCACACCAGGAGGAGGGGCCCGAACGACTCACACCAGGACGAGGGGCCCGAACAACTCACACCACGAGAAGCCCGAACGACTCACACCAGGACGAAGAGCCCGAACGACTCACACCACGAAGAGCCCGAACGACTCACACCAGGAAGAAGGGCCCGAACGACTCACACCAGGACGAGAGGCCCGAACGACTCGAACCACGAGAAGCCCGAACGGCTCACACCAGGACGAGGGGCCCGAACGACTCACACCACGAGGAGCCCGAACGACTCACACCAGGAAGAGGGGCCCGAAGGACTCACACAAGGACGATGGGGCCGAACGACTCACACCACGAGGGGCCCCAACGACTCCCACCAGTCGTCGTCGTCGTCGTCGTCGTCGTCGTCGTCGTCGTCGCCGCCTTCGTCGTCGTCGTCGTCGACGTCGTCGTCGTCGTCGTCGTCGTCGTCGTTGTGGTCGTCGTCGTCGTTGCGGTCGATATCGTCGTCGTCGTCGGGTGCGTCGTCGTTGTTAGGATCATCGCTGTGGTCGTCGTCTCCGCTAAATCCCTCTTGCCTCCCACCGCTTTCTCTCCCTCCTCCTCCGCCTCGTCCTTCTCCCGCTCCCACCACAAGGAGGATGTACAAGGAGGCGGCAGGAAGGAGGAACAGGGGAGATGTGCGGGGGCAAGCGGACACACGCCTGAAAAACACGACTGTCGGCATGCTTCGCAAGAGTTGCTGTTTTGAGATGGGCTGGTGGGGATACGCGAAGCGTGAAGAATTGCCCCAAGACGATCAAAAATGGCCCAAGAGGACCCAACAACGCCCGAAGACGTCTTCTAGAGATCCCCTCAGGAGGGCCTCGAGAGGCAAACATTTTTGGGCTTCCATTTGGTTATCACTAGTTTTCGGATCCTCGCCTTTTTTCTTAAGAGCGCCTCAGACGGCCCACGAAGCCCCTAAGATCACTCCGACACGGCCGCAATGGTGCCCAAGAAGGCCCCAAGCCGGCCCAAGAGGTCTCCCGAACAACACTAAGGCGGCCCTGCATGGCCTCAAGGGAACCCCAAAACAGCCCAGAGAGGCTTTCGAGACGGCCTCTGAAGGCGCCAGACGACTCAATATCGCCCTCAGACGACGGCCTCAGAGAGCCCCAAGATGGTCCAAGAGATCCCCAGGAGGCCTCTCAGAGGGCTCCGACAATACCTGAAACAGAAGCCAATACTGGCCCAATGACGACACCCAGAGGGCCCGCCCCCTGTGTTCGCCCTGTGGTTTCCATGACAGCTGGGGGAACACACGCAGTCCACAAGCGTGGCTGCACTTTGGCGCGACGTTTCACGGCCCAGGCGTTTCCAGAAGGCAGGGGGCGGCGGTGACTCGCCGAAGGCGTCTTCGGTACTCCACCTCGATCTCTTCTTCCTGTTTCTCTTCCTCCTCCTCCTTCTGCGTTTTGCCCCCGACCCTCGAGGATCGAGGAGGAGGGGTGTCGGATGTCTCTGGGAAGTTTTCGGCTCTCTCGCTGGGCCTCCCGCGGCCTCCGGGACCCCAGGGGTCACGGCCCAGGGCAGAAGCAACACTTGCCACATCGCCTCCTCCTCCTCCTGCCCAGTTGCTCCTCTGGGTACGCCTCGATGCCCAAGTTGCTCCTCGCCGCGCCCACGCGCAGGACGACGTAGCTCCCCTTCTCCTGGGCGTGAAGCTGCGCAGAGGCGCCCGCCTTGCGGCGGGCGTTCGGCAAGCCCCAGCCCCCGAGGCTGAGCCGGTAGCTGCCTGGCGCCATGGCCACCACGGAGCCGAAGCTGAGCTCCTGCCGATGATCCTCAGAACGTGTGTTGGCGCCAAGGTGTGCCCTGTGCACCGAAGTCCGTCAGTACGACGCCGGTGGTGTAGCGAGGGCCGACGCAAGCTGCGTGCTATCGGCGGGGCTGAGTGAGGGGAAACACGCAAACGCACAAACACACACACAAAACACACAAAACACACAAACACACACACACACACGAGCACAAACGCAAACACACACACACACACACACGCACGCACGCACGCACGCACGCACACAGGCACGCACCGCGCACACACGCCCACACGCACGCACGCACACACGCACAGGCACACAGACACAAAGACACAAAGACACACAGACACACTGACACGCAGCCACACAGACACACAAACACACAGCCACACAGACACGCAGACACACAGACACAGAGACACGGAAACACAGAGACACAGAGACTCAGAGACTCAGAGACACAGACACGCAGACACACAGACACGCAGACACACCAACACATATATACAGAGGCACACAGACACACATACACACAGACACAGAGACACGGAGACGCAGAGACACAGAGCGACAGAGAGACTGGGACATAAAGGCGCAGAGACACACACATACAGAGACACAGACACACACAAACACAGAGACTCAGAGACACACACACACAAACCCAGAGAAACATAGACACGGAGACACAGAGACTCGAAGACACACAGACACAGTTACACAGGCACAGAGGCACACAAACTTTTTAAAGTCAGCGGCGCAAAGGAAGCTCAGGCGCGGACGGCAGATCGAGGTGCCAATCACGAGCGAAATTAATCGAGGCCCACAGACACAGACACACACAGACAAAAACACAGACACACACAGACACAGACACAGACACAGACACAAACACAGACATAGATACGGACACATACACATACACAGACACACACAGACACAGACACAGACACAGACACGGACACACACACAGACACAAACACACACAGACACAAACACTGACACAGCCACAGAAACAGACGCACAGACACACAGACACAGACACACACAGACATAGACACAGACACACACACAGACACTGACACGGACACAGGCACAGGCAGGCAGTCACAGCCACAACCACAGCATCAGACATAGACACGAACAAACACAGACACAGACACAGGCACACAGACACACACACAGAGACAGAAACATAGACAGAGACAGAGACACAGACACAGGCGCCGACACAGACACAGACATAGACACACACAGACACACATATACATACATACAGACACAGGCACAGGCACAGGAACAGGCACACACAGGCACAGACACAGATACAGACACAGAGAGACACAGACACAGACACAGGCACAGGCACAGTCACAGGCACAGACACAGACACAGATCAGACACAGACACAGACACAGACACAGACACAGGCGCAGACACAGACACACGCACAGATACAAGCACAAAAACAGAGACGCAGACACGAACACAGACGCAGACACAGACATTGACACAGACACAGGCACAGGCGCAGACACACACATACACAGACACAGACACTGACACACGCAGACACTGACACACAGACACACAGACACACAGACACAGAGAGACAGGCACAGGCATAGACGCAGACACAGACACAGACAGAGACGTAGACGCAGACACAGACATACACACAGACACACAGAGACAGAGACAGAGACAGAGACACACAAGACACAGACACAGACACTCGCTTTTGGTGTCCGTGGCGCAGAGGGTCCTCAAGCGCGAGCAGCAGATGACGTGCCAATTGCGATCGAGCGTTGTCCAAGGCGCAGCGTACAAAGCGTCGCAAACTGCAACGTGCAGGCGATGAGTGTGTTCGAGGAACTGTGATCCTAGCAAAACATGCAGCGGCCAGAAAATGACACAGACACACACAGACACACACGCAGACACAGACACAGACAGACACAGACACAGACACATACATTGGGCTGACGCACGTCCTGAGGATAATCGATCCTGGGCACGACCTTTTCTGATCCTCGAGGTCCTCCTTCTCGTGGGCCGGCTCGTCGATCAGCAAGGTGGACTGCTCGGGCCCGCGGTAAGCGTCGATGACGGCCACCTGCGCGCCGCTTCCCCCGTGGAATATGTGGGAGTCGAAGGCCACCGCAGCCGAGACCTCGTCCCGGCGGTGCGGGATCAGCATGAGCAGGCTGTGCGGGTCCTCTCCCCAGGGCGTCCAAGACGGGGGTGAGGACCATGTGTGTGTTCATGAGAGGATATCATGACCTCCCCGACCGAAGGTTTTGGGCTATTTCGAATATTCTCGTGCGTTCCCTGAAAAACTTTCCAGCCTCGGGATGCCTTTCGGAAGCTGCACCTCGCCGAGAGCGTCCTGGGGGTGTCCGACTCGTCTCGAACGGCCGCCGGAGGCCCGAGGTATGACCCGAAAGCCACCAGGCGTCGAAGTGTGGTGTGAGGACCAGAGAGTGTGTGTGTATGTGTGTGTGTGTGTGGTGTGTGTGTGTGTGTGTGTGTGTTTGAACGCACGCCAGGAGGGTTTGTCCCGGCGTGCCCGCGCTGCTGTGTGCCGTCTGTTTCGTCAGTGGGTCCTCCCTGGGGATCTGGTCTCCAGTGCAAGCTGGTCGGCAAGGCCTGGAACTTGGTGCCGCTGCACCCGCCATCTGCCGGAGCTCTGTCCAGCGTGGCTCGGTTTCTTTTTCCTTTCTTGCCGGCCTTATGACCCAGTGTTGACGGGGTGTTTTACAGGGGGTCCGCCTGTGGCGCCAGGGTATCCTGTGTATGACGTTCGACAATGCCTGGACTGCAAGGTCTGTTACTATGCGGTTTGCACAGCTTCGGTGATGCACGAAGGTGGCTTCTCGGCCTGGAGGCACCGTTTGCTGCCCTTTCTGGACCTGATCTAGCTTGGCAGCCCCTCTTCATCTTTAGTGTAGCTGGCTTCGGTCTACGACGGCGCTCCTGGACTGGACCTGGTTTTTGGTCGCGCCTGGCACCATCTTCCTACGCATGTTCTTCGGCAAGACATGGTATCGGGTGGCGTCTGGCATACTCTGCCCTTGCCTGGGCACCCGTCTAGCTCGGCAGGCTCTGGTGGCCCCAGCTTCGCTGGTCCCCAGTTCCAGGCCCAGGTCTCGTCGTGGTGCCTCGCCAATTGGCGTTTTGCCCCTATCGACTTGGTGGCCGTTTGTTGCCACCCGCCGACTACTCCTTCGTCGACATGCTCGTGTCCATCCTGCACTTGCACTTCGCACCGGGCCCTCGGTGCCTGAGTCCGCCCGCGCGCCCCTCCCCCGCCGACTCTCGGCGGACGGGCCTCGTGCCTCCTTCCTCCTCCGCGGCCGCCCTCTTCTTTTCCATTCGTCTTCGCGCCCCGCGCCCGGCGCGCACCGCTGGTACCGACCCCCGCGTCGGCGATCGCCGGCGCTGCTGACTAAAGATCTCCTACGTGGGCGCCCCTTGTGGGCCGCTTCCGCACTCGCACCCGCGCGCGCACCGCAGCCGCAGACGCCCCGTCGGTCATTGGGCCCCTCGGCGTCAGCTTTGGCTGCTGCCTCGCCTCGCGGCGACTGCTCGCCACCGGTGATCGACGCCTCCCCGCGCTGCCCGCTGCCCTCCTGCCGTGGCTGCAAGTGGTTCGGCACGCGGGCCTGGGGAGGCCCGTTCACCCGACCCCCCGGCCTCCTGCCCCCCCCCCCGCGGCGGGCGGCGCGAGGTGCCATCACGGGCGGCGCTCGGCGCGAGCGGTCGCCCTCCCCCGCCTGGCACAGGCGCTTGCGGCGGCGCAGGGCCAGCGCCCGACGCGGGCCCTCGTGGAGGGCCATCACGGCGACCTTCCACCCGTGGTTGCCATGCACGGCGGTGGAGAGAAGGTCTGGGCGTGCAAGGCGACCAGGCTGTGCGGGTGCAAGACCAACTTCCCGTCCCGCACGGAGTGCTGGGCGTGTGGCCGAGATCGTGAAGGGAGGCCCACGGCCAGGACTCATGACGCCGAGCGGCAGCAAGCAGCCGCGTCGGCGCAGCAGGAGGCCTTCTCGGTCGAGGCCTTCAGATGACGGTGCTTCTCTTTCTAGCGCTGGCGGCAGTGGGGCAGCATCTACCTCGGAGTCCACCGACACGGCTGCTTCCGAAGTCGTCAGGTGCCGCAAGGCCCTCGGCCAGATGCGACGCCTGTACCAGGACAACGACGAGCACCCGCTGGTGGCACTGGCTCGCACGGAGCTCGCCAAAGCCGAAGCGGTGGCCCGAGCCAGCATGGCGCCCGACGACCTCCTGCGCAGCGCCAAGGACAGGCTCGCGGCGAAGGAGGCCGAGCACGAGGCGCAGCGGCAGAAGGCCCTCGACATGCAGACGAAGCTGGACGAGGGACAGCGACGCCTGCAGGGCATGGCCGCGGACGTGTCGGCGCTCCAGGCGGAGCTTGCCAAGGCGCAAGCCGCGGTGGCAGCAGAGGCTGCGGCGGCCACGGCCAGAGCGACAGGCCAGCAGCAGCCAGCAGCAGCGGCAGCAGCGGACGCCAGCCAGACGCTTGCGCGCTTCCAGGGACTCCTCGCGCAGGAGCAGCAGGCGGTCCAGGGTGGAGCCAGCAAGAATGCGGTGGGCGCGCAGCTCCTCGAGTCCCTGGCCCAGCAGCCGGCCCAGCCTTTGGCCCCTGCGGCCGTCCCAGCTGGCGCTGCGGCGCATGCCGCTGCCCCTGCCGCGGCGGCCGTGCCCCAGCCGCAGCAGCCAGCAGCAACGGCGAACATCGGCAGGGCGTTGCACACTGCAGCAGGAGCAGAATGCATGTCGGTGGAGGCGGCTGCCTGGGAGTTCAGCGGTAATCCCTAAATGCAGAGGTCCACGAGGTTCTAAGAGAAGAACAATCGGGCTGGTCACCTGCAATTGCAATTGCTGGACATCTTGTCAGGCGTTTTTGGCCACTGGTGCGGGGAATGCTCAGATTGTGATGGCGCGGGAACTTCGACTGGACGGAGAGGTACTGGAGAAGGCGCGTTGTTGGGCTATCTCAAGGCTGGTCGCCATGCATCTGGTCTTGCCGCAGACTCCCATCTGGAAAGCCAAGCGCTGGAGTGGCCGTCTTTGTGCGGTCTCATGTGCCCACTACGTTGATCAGTGGGCCAGGGGGAGATCGCAGTTTTGAGGTCCTTCGATCTTGGTCAGTGCTGATCCATGTGAATGTTGGCATTCCTGGAGGTTTCTTGCTGGGATCTGTCTATATGGAATCTGCCAGCGACTATAGTTATGCCGGCCAATCTGCAAAGGTACTACCGCTTGGCTGAGCATTTGCGTTTCTTTGGCTTGCCAATTCTGCTAGGAGGAGATTGGAATCTGTCGCCCAAGGACTGCGTCGAGACTGGACTCTCGGATGTTCTTTCTGGCGTGCCTATCTATTGTAGGGGCGAAGGGATATGCAGGTCAGCAGCAGGCAACTACTCAATGATCGACTATTGGATCGCCTCGAAGGGTCTCCACGCGGCCTGCCATAACCAGCGAATTCTGAAAGATTGGCCTGCTCGACCCCATCGTCCAGTTCGATGTGATCTGATGGCTCACCCTCGAAGCATCCGACAACTTGTCGTCTCAGCTCCGAGGTCCTTTCCGAGGATGTCGCCGTCAGCAGCGGGAGCGCATCCACTCGCTGTGCCGCCGCCAGATAGCCATCTATTGGACATTATTGAGGATGATGCTGCATTGAAGGTTCCCGAGACCCCGATCATGGCCCAACAGAGAATAAACGGTCTCTACACTCCCTTGGTCTCCAGTTTAGAGCAAGATATGGTACATATCTATCCACTGGAGCAGCCCGGGGCCTACAAAGGCAGAGCGACGGGAACGAAGTACTTCTGGAGGCCCCTTGGAGGTCCACGTCGGGGTCCAAGGCCTGCCGCTGGAAGTGAAGCTCGGTATCTACATGCAATTGCTCTCGCTCTCAGGGACATCGCGATCAAGTTGCCTACTGGTAAGGTCTCAGCGGAGCGGTGGACACGGCTGGGACGACTCCTTCGACCTGGACATCGCCGGGCCTTTCACACACAGGAGGCGCATGTTTTGCTGGATCAGGCGTGGCCATATATTCGAGGGGCTAGCGCCCATCCGCCCCAGTTGGCGTCGCAACTTCTGGAGGTGCTTGATGCGTATCTCACGGGCCTTGCCGAGAGTCAAGAGAAGGATGCTGCGCGTGGAAGGGTCGCTTCCTTTCACAAGTGGGCGAGACAGGCCTTTGCTTCGGGTCCTGTCCCACTCTTTCATCTCACACGCATGCGTACGTGGGTTCACAGTCAGGTCCAGCGCAAAAGAGCACTTACGAATCATCCTCAGGCCATTGCAGACAATCAGATGGACGCATGGAGTGCCTTTTGGGAGGGAGCTCCCATCACGCACCCAGCTGGCGAGAGGCCCAAGCAGCGAGATGAGACTAGTGAACCAGATGATGAGGTTGCGGAGCAGGGCATAGAAAGCGCAGCAGCCTTCATTGATGATGCCGACCCAGACGTGCTACGCGATGTGGCCAGCCTTACACCATCAGCACTTCCAGTTCCCACGATAGAGCAGGTGCGACAAGCGGCCAAGACATTTCGTTGGCGGGCTGGTCTCGGACATGATGGCATCCCACCGGAGGCGTGGTCCTTGATGTCCGACTCTACTCTGGCATTGGTCGTATATGTCTTCTGGGCGGCGGAAACCTGGGCGAGGTGGCCCACTGCCATGCTGTCGGTGCATATCATGCTGTTGGAAAAACCGCAAGGAGAATTTCGGCCAATTGCCTTGCTCCCATCGTTGTACAGGGTGTATACGAAGATGCGGATTCAACGTGTCAGAGACTGGATCAGAAAACACAATCGTCCTTTCTTTGCCTTGGGAGCTGGGCGCTCGACACTGGACGTGGGGGCCAGAACTATGATTCATTCCGAGGCGGCCTCCCAGAACAATGCCACGGCACATGATATCAGTAAATGTTAGTGTGCTGGAATCGGGTTCTGAAAGCAGCGGAGGCCACATAATTTCCAACGCCACTGCTACGCCTTTGTCTGGCCATGTGCTATGCGCCGAGGCGGATAAGGTGGGGTTCTTCTTACTCATATGCGGTTCAGGTGCAGCGAGGCGTTTTACCAGGATGCACGGTGGCCATGTTTCTTCTTCAGCTGGTGATGATGCTGCCTTTCGATGCCTTCGAATGGGCTTCCGAGGGCGACGCGGTGGCACATTCGCTGGACATCCATGCGGGCGACATCACGCTCCAGGTCGTTGCCACTGAGCAGGGCATAGTCTACGCCTCGGTTCGAATCATCCAACGCCTGGCGGCTGTCCTTCGTGCCCCGGACCCCCCCATCGCCAGGGGCAAAGCCAAGATTCTGTCTTCTGCGCCTGGAGTTGCGGCCAAGGTCGCACATCTGGTTGGGCATCATGGCTTTCAGGATGCATCAGTTTTGGAAATCTTGGGTCTTGAATCGCGAGGAGGTGCCGAGCTGCAAAGTTCTTCGGTCAGAAAAAGGACGAGGAAACTGAGGAAGCGACTGCCGATATTCAAACGATTGATGGGTCTTTCTCGTATCGGACAGGCGATTGCACAACCTTCCTTAGGGCCTGCGATGTTTTATGGTGTTCAGATCGTGGGTGCATCGCACAGTTTGCTGAGATCAATGATGAAGATGACGAGAGTTGGATGGCATAGGACGCCTCCTGGTACTTCCACCTGGCTCGCCTCGCAACTGGAACCACGACGGAATGCACACCCTGAAGTCTTCGCAGCAGCTGAGCCTCTCTACTCATGGGCATTGATGGCATCGGATCCTGCAGTTCAGGGCCTCGTGATGGAGCAGGCCTTCCACGCGCAACGTGCACGGCTCGGAGATGACCCTCTTTGGTCGCAGGTGGCTGGACCAGCAGGCGCGGTCTGGGGCATTCTATGCCGGCTGCACTGGCGAGCCCACTCGGCTTTCTGTTGGACGCCTTCATCAGGCATCTCAGTTGCTCAGTTGATATTCGCGAAGTCCCGCCAGATTGGATCCGCACTCTGGCCAGGAGGGCTTTCGCGAACATCAAGTGGGAGGAGTGGGCTGCAAGGGAAGACCACAACCCTGAACTGGATGCAGCTCGCCGACTTCCCCGTGGCTACTGGCTGGCACCACTGCAAATGCTCGTGTCGTCCAAGGAGCAAGCCAAGCCTTGGAAGCTGACGGTGCGGGCGCAGGCGGCGCTACGACGCATGATCATGGGAGGTCAATGGTCGCAGTGGCGTCTCTTCAAGCACGGCTACACCAACCATGGATCGTGTCTGCAGTGCTGCCCAGGTCTCCAGGACATGAGGACGGTGCTCCACGTTCGACAACTCCGAGCCGAGTCTGCGGAGATCTGGACGGCGAGGAACTCCAGGATGAAGTACAAGGCACCTTGCATCATCGACTCTGGTTCTGCCCAACAACTACGCGGACTCGCGTATGGGCCCTGGACATCAGCAGTCAGTGCCTCGGGCGGAGATGTATGCAGTGACCATGGTCTTGCGAAATGGTATCCTGCCGATGCACATCCACACAGATTGCATGATGGCGATAGACGGGCTGTACAGAGGACGTCAATGGTGTTTGCATCGCCGTAGACAGCACATAGATTTGTGGAGGCAGGTCTGGACTTTGGTCGATGGTCATGGAGGGCTGAGACCATAGCTCACGTTTCAATATGTGGAAGCACATCAGACACGGGACGAGAGCCTTCGCCATGAGGGCAGGGAACGCAACGACTACGCGGATGTGGCGGCCAAGCGCGGACTGGCCATCCACGACATCAGCAGTGATGCCAGAGCTCAGCACAGACAGTTCTCGGAGAAAGTTCGCCAGGTGGCCTGCTGGATCGGGAACTCGCAGACCGTCAGCGATATGAAGCCAGACAGGGCGCAGCCGCTGTCTCGCAGGGCGCGCGGGCTGCTGCTCAGGAGTTGCCGAGGGCGCGGGTTCGCGCGTCGCGGTGCTCAGCGACCAGAGGCGCAAGGGCTGGTGGGCAGCGGACGCGCTGCCATGAGCCTGAGAGCGCGCAGGGTGGATGAACATGTAAATACTGTCCGCGCTTCGCGCGTTCCGCCAGGGGTCGCCGTTCAATGATTCAGCAGGCGTGCCCAATTCGACTCCGCCAGGATGCCCCCCCCCCGGAACCGTCGGCCCCCATAGAGCCTGATGGCCAGGAAGTGGGTCTTGGGATGTCTGCGGAGCCGCCTGCTACCCGGCGGAAGAGGGGTCAAGAGACCCCAGGCGATCAAGCGCGGCAGGTGCGGGCCCGCATGGACGACCTCCCTCTCGACGTTGACCCTCCGCCCCCCCCTCCTCCTGCCCAGCCCAGGTTCCTGGCCGGGCCTTTGGAGGAGCTCGCGGAACCGTTCATGAGGCGGGTTAAACCTCGGGTTAGATTTGAAAGCTGATCCCAAGGGGTGGTCGGAGAGGCGGCGATAGCAGTGGCCCCTTCCAACCCCCCTCTTGCCGAGCGATCCCGCCTGCTTGCTGGTGGGGAAGGGGATGGGGGTGCCACCGCCGCCCCGCCCGCTCTCGCGCTTCCGAGTGTTCGGTCGGCCCCGAGCAGGGCCTCGGCGGATGCCCCCAGTGGGTTGGCGCCCTCCGAAGGGTTCGTGCCTCCCGAGGCCGCCAGGGGGCGCATCCCGTATAGGGCGGGGGACATCGCGGGGTGCGCTCGCCGTGGATCCTTCTCGGAGCGCGCGGCGCGATCCCAACTGCATGCCACCTGCGATCCTTCGGTCCCGGTGGGGAATCCCCAGCGGGGGCGGCGCAGGGATAACTTCGCTTCGGGGCGGCGCCCTCGAGAGGGCCGTCGCCATCCGATTCCCCTTCCGCGGCGGCTGCTGGTTTCGGATCCTGCCGTCGAGTGGTTGGGGCTCTTGAATTCAGCGAATTCGTCGTTTCAATTTTGGCGGCTTCGGACCTTTAGGGTCTGAGGTAAGGGCGTGCCCCGTCGCCGTGATGCCTCGGCTGGGCCACTGCGGGCCGCGCTCTCTCATCTTGTGCGCGATTGTGCTTTCTCGTCTCGTCCTTCTGCCCGTTCTGTCTCTCATCCTGACTCGGCGCGTCGTTTCGTGTGCTCGGTGCTCCCGCCCGGTTGGCGCCGCCCTGGCTGCGCCCGGTTGGCGCCGCCGCCCGCTGCCCCCGCCGCTGCCGACTGCCGCCCGCTGCCCGCCGCCGCCCACGGGGCCCTGCCCGCGGGCCCCCGCCACTGCCCCGTGGGGGGCCGACCTTCGGCTCCCAGGGCGTCCCCGGGGGCGTCGTTTAGCCCGGCGTTAGTTCGCTTCGCTGGACCGTGCCTGACAAGCGTCCGCGCGGCTTCTCTGCCCCGATCGCGTGCGCCCAAAACAGTCAGTGTGTGTCTGTGTGTGTGTGTGTGTCTGTGTGTGTGTGTGTGCGTGTGTGTGTGTGTGTGTGTGTGTGTGTGTGTGTGTGTGTGTGTGTGTGTGTGTGTGTGTGTGTGTGTGTGTGTGTGTGTGTGTGTGTGTGTGTGTGTGTGTGTGTGTGTGCGTGTGTGTGTGTGTGTGTGTGCGTGTGTGTGTCTGTGTGTGTGTGCGTGTGTGTGCGTGCGTGCGTGCGTGCGTGCGTGCGTGCGTGGGTGCGTGCGTGCGTGCGTGCGTGTGTGCGTGTGTGTGTGCGTGTGTGTGTGTGTGTGTGTGTGTGCGCGCGTGGGTTTGTGTCGCCCCCCGGCCTCTGTCGCCGCGCGGCGCGACAAGGGCGAGCATGTCGCCATCATGCTGTCGCTCCACCCAGATCTACGTGCCGCCCTCTCTGCTCGCGCGCCCACGTTTGGGCGGCAGTGCAAGGCTTCCTGGGTCTGGGAATATGAGGCTACTCCCGGCCCTTGCGATCCTGCTCGCAAGCGCCCTCCCAACTGGTTGGGCCGTCCTCATCGCCAGCGGCGTTAACTCGGCGGTCTGCAACGCCCTCGACGCCGACCAAGTCCTCCGCCCCGCCAAGCCCGACACCATGCCAGACCACCTCCGCCACCTCACCCTCGAGCACCGGCGGGGGTTCTTTACCCGCCGAATCAAGCGGCCCAGAGGCCCGCCCAGAACCAGGGCCGTGCTCGCGCCCCTCTCATCGAGGGCTTCGAGACCTGGTCCAAGGCCGCCGTCCCTTCCTACCGAATCGTCGCCTCTACTCTCGAGCGCGTCGACAGCCTCTTCTATGGGCCCGACCATGCTGCAGGGCCCCGCTTCGGCGCCATCTTGCTGGGCGCGGCCGCGTTGCAGCCCGGGGCCTTCGCGCTCGCTTCCACCGACCCCTTCCACGCTGCGCGCGTCGTCATGATCGGCGACCCCTCCCAGCTAGTGCCCAACTGTCGCTCTCAAAACGCCCTCATGTGGGTTTGCGGCGTCTCGCTCATGGCTCACTTTGTGGGCTACTTCCGGCGCCGCGAACATGTCGCCACCCTTCTCCGTCAACCGGCGCAGCCCCAGCGACCTAGTCGACTGGCTTTCCCGTGCCTGCTACGAATGCAGACTGGTCTCTCACCGTGGGGTGACAGACCGCCCAGTGGCCCCAGCGCTTCGTGGGCTACGCGAGCCGACGCGGGGGGAGCTGGCGACAGAGGCTCCGACGCCGACGGGGGGACTCTACTCGGGGCGCCCTCCCTACAGGACCGGCGCCAGGTGCCAACCCCGACGTCGTACCTTCCCGCCTCGGCCGACGCTGACGCCCCGCCTCTTCCGCCCCCCTCCCCGCAGTTTTGCGCTGGGGTTCGGCGAGGACCCTGGGCGACGCCGCCAGGCGGCGCCCGCCGCCTTCTGTGCGACCCCGGCTGAGAGCAAGGGCAACTTATACTGTCACCATGCGCTCCTCGCCGTCTCCATCGCCCACCACATCGCTCCAGGACTGGCCAGGAGCGGGCGCCTTTTCGGCTTCGCCGTGAGGAGATGGCCCCCCTCATCTCTGACGGCTCCTCCTATTTCCCGCCCCACGTAAGGTGGCAGCGCAAAGCGCCGGGCCAGGTCGACGACGTTGCCCTGGGCGCGACTCGCCGTGGGCTTGGACGCCTCAGGCCCTCCTCCGCCCGCCGCCCGGACGGAGTCGCCGGCCCCGACGTCCCCCCGATTCGACCGCCCCCCGGCCTCATCCACCTCGCTGGCACTACTGAATGCTGGCAGGGCCGCGAAGGGGACGTCGCCATCGCCTGCCTCGCCCGCTCCAGCGCCGGGGAGACTCGTGGCCGCGCTGACCAGGCCGAGCGCGCCTGCGTGCCTTTGTCCCGCTTCGCGCCCTCGCTGCTGTCCCCTGATCGCCGCGGACCTCGGGCCTCGAGGTGACCTCTGCCACTGCTGAGGCGCACTTCCCCGACCTCGTGCGGCGCGCAAATGAGGCCGACCTCGCATGCCAGCCAGCTCGCGGCCTCGCCCGACGGTGCTGCCCGCTCAGACGTGACCCCAGACCTCGTGCCATCCGGCTTGCCCGCTCAAGTTTCCCCCGCATCAGCCAGGGGCCCAATCTTCTCGCAGCGGGTCGCCCGTGACAGGCGAGGGCCAGGGTCAGCGGCGCAGGTCATGGCGAGAGCGGTTGCTCTTCCCTCGCCCCACTCTATCGGTGACTGGAACGAGGCCTCCCTGTCGATGCTCACCGGTGCTCTGCCCAGCAGCCCGATGGCGGCTTCCGCCCTCGCCCACCTCGCCGCCATCCACCCCCGCAAGCTCTGCCAACCAACCGCCCGGTGCGCGTCCAGGACTGGGGCCTCCAAGCGCTCTGCCACATGGGCGTCTGTCGGGGTCCGTCCTGCGGCCTCGACCCCTCCAACGCGGCCCTCTTCCTCGCTTTCCACGCCTTCGTTCGCCACCTCGGCCCGGGCGCTGGCGACGGCGACGACCTCGCCCTCGTCGCGGGGTAGTTCGTCCAGGCCCGCGCCGCATCGCCCGCCGGTGCAGGTAGACCGCCCCTGTCGGCCAAAAGGGTCCTGGTCCGTAATTCCGACGGCTATCGCCCGAGATGGCCTACAGGCGACACGCTGAACTGTCGCTGTCATCAGCGTCCCACCCACTCACCGCTTGGGCGTCGGCATGCGCAACCCCCGCGGGGCGCTGTGGCTCCACTGGCATCGCTAGCAGCTCGGTCTCCAACGCCGACATCGCCGGCTTCTTCACCGCCCTCCTCATCTTTTGCTCGCGGGACAGATGCTTGGCTCCCACCGCTGGCCCCTCCGACTGCGGGCACACCCTCGAATCCTGATGACCTTGAAGGTCATGGCTTCGCGTCGCGCGAATCCATGGCCTGCTCCCGAACGCGGGACAGGCCATGGCTTGGCGTCGCGCGATTGGGCGCGCCAGCGGCTTGACTGACGTTGACGCGGCGAACGCATTCACAGCGCTCGAAGCCGTGCTGCGGACCTGCGCGCACCTGTTCTACCATGCCCCGTCCGCGGCGGCCATGCCGGCCCCGCTGACCTTGCACTTCCCCGCGCCCAACTCCGCCGACGAGAGATGCCAGGGCCTCACTTACCATCTGAGCGACGATCAGAAACAGGTCCTACGCGAGATGACATAGCGACCTTACGCGGCGCTTTGCGCGGGCCGCCAGCGCGGCGCGCTGCGCTGGAAGCGAGGGCGCTTGCAGGCGACCTTACGCGGGCAGCTTGCGCGCCAAAATCGGTGAAGACGACCCCGTTTCTGCGTCGCTCATTTGGGTGCCGTTGACGCCATCGCCCGCGTCGTTCCTCTCCGACCAGCCCCGCTGCCGCCACCTGGCTGCTTCTTGTGCGCCAACCTCGTAGACGCGGGAACCGCCGCGCCCACGAGCGCCAGAGCGGATTGCGGATGGCCCAGCGGCGCTACTGTGGATGTCCACCGACCAGGGGGGCACGCCCCATATCTGCCTCTCGCGCTCGCGGGCGCCCCGCCAGAGCGTGTCATCGCTGCCGCCGGGCGCGCCCTGGGGGAGGCGACGCCCTCGCGCCCCCTCGGACGCGCCCTCCCCCTGGGCTCGCCGGCCAGGGCGCCGCCCCGCCCACTCCTCAGCAGCGGGCGCCGAGCTTCTGCGCCTCCTGGCGCTGATGCCGCGCGGGCCGATCCCGCCCCGGGGGGTCCAGGCAGCGGGCGGCGCGCAGAGGCGCCTCCAAGCGCGCCCCATCGCCACCCCCGCTGCCGGCCTCGATGGGCGCAAGGGCGACGGCAGCCGCGCCGGCTCCGCCCAACCAGCAGCGCCGGCGGCGCGGTCGGCGCTGCCGCACCCAGCAGGGAGCACTCCACCCACACTGGCCTTTAGCCACGCCGGGCCCACTCAAAGCCTCGACCGCGCTCAGCCTCAGCCCCGCCCTGCCAGGCCAGCCCAGGGCGCTATCGACAGGGGCGTGACTGCCATCTTCAAGGCTCGGACTGCGGACGGTGCATGGTTTCGTCCTGGCGAGTCCGCTGGGGAAGCTCCTGCCGCCCGCGTCAGCGTTGGCCGTGCACGTGCGCCGCAAGCTCGGGCGCACCTGGTCCATGCAATGGGCCCAGTGCGTGACCGCCGCGAAGACCAAGTCCTACGGCCCCTCCCAGCAACCGACGAGCGACCTGGTGGAGTTCCTCGGCACGGCCTACGGCGCTCCTAGTGCCCCCGCTCGAGACTTTCCAACCACTGGCATCTCGCCGTCCTGGGCGCCCAGCCCCAACTCGGACGAGCACGGCGCTCTCGCTCGCCGCCTCAGCCAGAGACGCGGACCGACCGGACTGTCTTCCTCGAGGCGGCGAACCACTTCGCGGGCCACGACGTCTGGCTGGCACCCATCTGCGTCGCCCGCCTCTTCTTCGCTGCAGTCGGGGACGACCGAATCACAAGCGGCTGGCGCAGCCACGGGGCTGGGGCCCTCCGTCCGGCAGTGCAGCGGTGGATGGCGCCGCGGCCCGCCCGGCGCCGTTCTCGCAGCAGCCCGCGGCTCCCCTGCTGCTCCAGTCGCCGGGGTTGCGGCCTCGCCCGCAGCCCCGCAGCCCTGCTGCCCAGAGACGCCCATGGTTGGCCCCCCTGGGAATCATCAGCCGCCGCGGCAAGCGCCCTCGCAGCTGGGGGGGCATGCCCTGATCGGGTCGGGATAACCAGCGCCAGCCTTCCCGCCCTGCCCCCTTCGCCCGCGCCGCGACGCTGTCTCCCGCCACCGCGCTTGCCGACGATCGCCAGCTCATGCGGGGTCGCTCCTCGCACAGCATGCTGGCCCAACGCCCGCTTCCCGGCAGTGAGCCAGGCCTTTCCCTGAGGGCTCGCTCTGCCAGGGGCTTCGTCGCCTGCGCCCCCTGCCCACCCAAGTGCACCGCCTCCCAACATTCCGCGGGGCACCGGGCGCTGCCCCATCGGCGGGCGCCGCGCATGCGGCGGGTAGTCGAGCGCCCGCCCCAGGTCGGCAGGAAACGCGGCGCGCCGCGCCAGCCTTCGATCCCTGGGCTGCGGCCGCCGCTCTTGACCCACCCGCCGCCCAGAGCAGCCGCCACCTGCGCGCCCCGCCTGGGCGCCGCTGCTAGCTGAAGCGAACCCAGCCGTAAACCGTGGCAATCTGTTCCACGCTCCAGCCCCTCCGCGAGCGACGCTCGGGGCGACGGGCGCAGGCGCCGCAGCGCCCCTCTGGGCCCAGGCTACCACGAGGTGAAGAAGCTCGACGATTTATCATCATACCTACCGGTGTGATCTCGCACTGCTTTATTTCGACCGACCGTGTGCCCATAATGCGGTCGTGCTGGTGGTTGTGCTGGCGGCCGTTGTGCTGGTGATCGTGCTGGTGGTCGTGCTGGTGGCTGGTCGCGTTGGTGGTTGTGCTGGTGATCGTGCTGGCGGTCGTGTTGGTGGCCGTTCTGGTGGAGGTGCTGGTGATCGTGCTGGTGGTCGTGCTGGTGGTCGTGCTGGTGGTTGTGCTGGTGGTCGTGCTGGTGGCTGGCCGTGCTGGAGGTGCTGGTGGTCGTGTTGGTGGTCGTGCTTGGTCGTGCTGGTGGCTGGCCGTGCTGGAGGTGCTGGTGGCTGGTCGTGCTGGTGGTCGTGCTGGTGGTCGTGCTGGTGGTCGTGCTGGTGCTTGTGCTGGTGGTCGTGCTGGCGGTCGTGTTGGTGGCCGTTCTGGTGGAGGTGCTGGTGGTCGTGCTGGTGTCGTGCTGGTGGTCGTGCTGGTGGTTGTGCTGGTGGTCGTGCTGGTGGCTGGGCGTGCCGGTGCTTGTGCTGGTGGTCGTGCTGGCGGTCGTGTTGGTGGCCGTTCTGGTGGAGGTGCTGGTGGTCGTGCTGGTGGTCGTGCTGGTGGTTCTGCTGGTGGTCGTGTTGGTGGCTGGCCGTGCTGGAGGTGCTGGTGGTCGTGTTGGTGGTCGTGCTGGTGGTCGTGCTCGCGGTCGTGTTGCTGGCCGTTGTGCTGGTGATCGTGCTGGTGGTCGTGCTGGCCCCTCCCCCTCCCCCCCTGCGCCCCCCTCCCCTTATTCCGACCGACCGTGGGCCACCCCCCCCGCTTCTCCCCTGCGCCCCCTTCCCATTATTCCGACCGACCGTGGGCCACCCCCCCCGCTCCCTCCCTGCGCCCCCCTCCCTTATTCCGACCGACCGTGGGCCACCCCCTCCGCTCCCCCCTTGCGCCCCCCTCCGCTTATTCCGACCGACCGTGGGCCCCCCCCCGCTCCCCCCTTGCGCCCCCGTCCCCTTCTTCCGCCCGACCGTGGGCCACTCCCCCCGCTCCTCTTCTGCGCCCCTCTCCCCTTATTCTGACCGACCGTGGCCCCCCCACCGCTCCCCCCCTGCGCCCCCGTCCCCTTATTCCGACCGACCGTGGGCCACCCCCCCCGCTCCTCCCCTGCGCCCCCCTCCCCTTATTCCGACCGACCGTGGGCCACCCCCCGCTCCTCCCCTGCGCCCCCCCTCCCCTTGTTCCGACTGACCGTGGGCCCCCCCCCGCTCCTCCCTTGCGCCCCCGTCCCCTTATTCCGACCGACCGTGGGCCACCCCCTCCGCTCCTCCCCTGCGCCCCCCTCCTCTTATTCCGACCGACCGTGGGCCACCCCCCCGTTCCCCCCTTGCGCCCCCTCCCCTTATTCCGACCGACCGTGGGCCCTCCCCCCCCGCTCCTCCCCTGCGCCCCCCTCCCCTTATTCCGACCCCATGGGCCCACGCCCCCCTGCGCCCCCCTTTATTCCGACCGACCTTCCCCCCCTGCGCCCCCCTCCCCTTATTCCGCCGACCGTGCCCCCCCCTCCCCCCCTGCGCCCCCCTCCCCTTATTCCGACCCAACCGTGCCCCTCCCCCCCCCCCCTCCCCCCCCCCTGCGCCCCCCTCCCCTTATTCCGACCGACCGTGGGCCCTTCCTCCGCTCCCCCCTGCGCCCCTTCCCCTTATTCCGACCGACCGTGGGCCCCCCCCCCCTCCCCCCCCTGCGCCCTCTCTCCATATTCCGACCGACCGTGGGCACCTCCCCCCCCCGCTCCCCCCCTGCGCACCCCTCCCCTTATTCCGACCGACCGTGCCCCCCCCCCCCCGCTCCCCCCCTGCGCCCCCCTCCCCTTATTCCGACCGACCGTGTGCTCCCCCCGCGATCCCTGGTTTTCTCCATCTCCCATGGACCCACATCGTCATTGTATGATCCTTGGCACGCGTGCCCCTTGTTTCCTCTATTGGGTTGGCTCCGCCGAAAGGTTCAGGGGGCATAGCGCGGGTGCGCAACTCCACCCCTCTGGCCACTCTGAAGGAACCGCCCGACGCATCTGCGACCAGGGCGGGGCTAGCCGCGCACCCTCCCAGCGTGGAACAAGCCCAGCTCGGTGTCTGGCGGGTCCACGGCTCGTAGTGCGGGGACCCCCGACCTACCGCGGGCCATCCCGCCCCTGCCCGCCCCGCCTCTTCTGTCCCGAATCTGCCATCCTCGGGCTCCGCGAGCTGCGTCGGGCTCGAGTCCTCCCGCTTGTTTCGCCCCTGCCACTGTGGCTGGCCTTCCCGCCCCCGATGGCCTGGTGCGTGTGCGCGTCGGCTGGTGGCGGACCAGCCTCAGCTCCTTTGGCCCGTCCTGCACAGCGGCGTGGCGCTAAACCCCGAGTGGGTCCAAGCGTGGCGCCCCTGCGCCGACTGCGGGATCTACGTCCGGCTGGCATGCCCATGCTGCGCGATCTCCAACGTCCCGCTCGTCGCAACGGGCCAGCCCTTTCGCGGCTACTGCTGCTCCGGTGGCTCCTGCTTTCACTTCCGCAGGGGGCAGCCTGTGTGGGGCCTCCCAACCGCAGTCCCACCATACCCATCGCTGACGTTGACGACCTGATCGCCTGTCTACGTAGCGGCGGCGATCTTGGGGCCGCACGCCCCCCAGGCTTCGAGTGCGCAGCGCAGTCTGGCAGTGAGACCACCTGGGCCGCGGGCCTCCAGCCCCCCCCGCCAGTCGCCGCCAGTGCTGGTTCGCTGGCGCCCTTCCCCCGCCTCGACGCTGCGCTCGTGCGTCTCTCTCTCTCTCTCTCTCTCTCTCTCTCTCTCTCTCTCTCTCTCTTTTTGTCTCTCTCTCTCTCTCTCTCTCTCTCTCTCTCTTTTTCTTTCTCTCTCTCTCTCTCTCTCTTTCTCTTAATTTTTTTTTTTTTTTTTTTTTTTTTTCTCTCTCTCTCTCTCTCTCTCTCTCTCTTTCTCTCTCTTTCCGCCCCAATATCTTCGCCCCGCCCCTGGCGCCCCCCGGCCATGTCCGCAGTGGCGCGCCTCTTCTGCCTGGCGGCGGCCCGCTTGGCCGCGCTTCCCGGCCCCGCCTTGGGCGCCCGTTTGGCGCGCTACTGGCCGGCGCCCGACCGCGGCCCCGCTGCCGCCCCGCTCTCCCCGCCGCCGGCGCCCTGCAACCCTTCGCTGCTTAGCCGGCGCGCGTCCGCGCGCGCCCGCTGGACCGACGGGCGCCCTGCGGCTTGGCCTGGGCTGCGACGCTCAGAAGTGCGCGCATGCGCGTGCGCGTGCGTGTGCGCGTGCGTGCTTGTGTGTGTGTGTGTCGGCTCCTTGGGCCT
>CAUYUJ010017056.1:102500-197500 GCA_963575745.1 Prorocentrum cordatum | reverse complement strand
AATTTACAAGAGTTTCACGGATGGAGGGCGGCAACTTTTCAACATGTGGCTTTGGCCTTAACCCCGAGCACAGTCGTCTTAAGAGCTTGCAATCTCTTCATATATTCTTATGGTTGACGTTCCAGAAACAGCGTTCTAGTACGATGTAGGACTGTCAGGGCGCAACAGTCATGTTGATTCGCGGTGTTGAAGTCCCAGGAGTGGTGCTCTGGCACGATCCAGGACCGTTAGGGCGCAACAGTAAATATGACTCGCGGCATTGCAATCCAAGGAAAGGTGTTCTGGAACATTTCAAGATTTCCAAACGGATGTCTTTCAATTGGGCACTTCTCCCAATGGGAAAAAAACATTGCAGGTACCTGTCAAGAGGGCGCTTGGACGGCGGGTTTATTGCATCATCGTTGATGGGTCTTGAGTGTACAGTGGTCCTCCTCCTCCTCGTCCTCCTCCTCCGCCTCTATCCCCCCCCTTTCCTCCCCTCCCCTCCCCTCCCCTCCTCCTCCTCCTCCTCCTCCTCCTCCTCCTCCTCCTCCTCCTCCTCCTCCTCCTCCTCCTCCTCCTCCTCCTCCTCCTCCTCCCCCTCCCCCTCCCCCTCCTCCTCCTCCCCGTCCTCCCCGTCCTCCCCCTCCTCCTCGTCCTACTCCTCCTCCTCCTCCTCCTCCTCCTCCTCCTCCTCCTCCTCCTCGTCCGTCCTCTCCTCAAGAGAAGCCCTAGGAGGCTGAGGGATACCCCAATGAGGCCGCAGGAAACTCCAGGACGCTTCTGTGGAGGTCCCCCGGAGACTTCTCAAAGAATCCTCCCAGAGGCCTCCGGAACCCCCAGGCGACTAGAGGATATCCCCAGGGATGCTGCCAGGAGGCCGCATGGTGCTCCCAGGAAGCCCGAGGCGGGCCCCATCCTCGGGGAGCCCTCGGACGGAGAACGTGCCGATGCTCACGTCTCCCGCGCGGAACTGGAGCTCGTCGCCCTCGCGAAGCGGCAGCAGGTACTCGTGGCACTCCTCGCGTCTGACGATCGAGGATCGGGGATTCAGGAGGATGAGGATGATGATCCAAGATTTCATCTGCTGCAGCTCTCCTGTTTCACACTGGGTGGATTTGCCGGGGGTGCCAATCGTGTTGCAGGTGGCCCAGGCTTCGATCAGCAATTCGATGGTCCTAGGTCCTCCCCTCCCTGGGGTCCCGATACCGCTACTCCCCGGACCTCTCCTGAGGTGCGTTCTGACCAGAATCTAAAAGTGAATCCAGCCGTGGCGACGAGGGCCTCCCCGGAGGCCCAGAAAGGCGGACAGAGGGCCAGGGCAGCGGTATCGGTAACTTTTCCTCCTCTGACCCCCCCCTTCTCTTGGACGGCCCCAGCAAGGAGGACTGCCTTCCATAGGCGCCGTGCTGGGACGGAGAGGGGGGGCTCGGACAGCCTCGGTGCGGCAAGCCCCCATTGCCAGCGGGCCCGCCAGGTCCGCGGGCGGCAGGGCCAGGAGGAGGAGGAGGACCAGTGTAAACCCAAGACTCAACACCGATGTTAGAACAGGAGGACCAGTGTAAACCCAAGACTCAGCAACAATGTTATAATACACCCTCCCTCCAAGATCCTTCTTCATAGGCCCCTACAAGGGTTCATTTCCACTGAGGGAATTGTCCCGTTGGCACCAAACCACCGTTCTCATGACTTCAACGCCACAACTTCACTTGCCTGTTACGTCTTGGTGATCCCGAATCGCACCAAAACAGAATTCCCGGGACTTTCACTAACACAATCAATCAACGAAACTGTTGCGCTCAAACAATCTTGGGTCGCTCCAAAACACATTTTATTTTCTGGTACGTGAACCATGAGACTCCGTGAGCCGCTTGTCATTACATGAAGCGGTTGTGCGTGGCTAAACCGAGAACCACCACATTTTGAGTAGGAGCCGACCTTAATCCATGAAGCTGTGGCTAAAAAGCGATTGTGCGCGGCGCTACGGCGAAAGCAACCCTTTGAAGACGACCTGCCCTTAATCCATGCAATTCTTACATCTTTTTGAAAATGAATGTGCGCGGCGTTAAGGCGACAACCACATTTTGGGAACCACCCGCCCTCCATCTGTGAAGCTCTTCCAAAACTTGAAGCGCCAGGATCATGAATGGTGAGGAAGTCTCAGGCGAAACGCCTGGCTCGCCCTTTCGACGGGCCTCGGGGTGCGGCAAGGAAGAATTATATATGCGAAAAGGAATGGAGGAGGAGCAGGCGGAGGAGGAGGAGGAGGAGGAGGAGGAGGAGGAGCAGGCGGAGGAGGAGGAGGAGGAGGAGGAGGAGGATGAGGAGGAGCAGGCGGAGGAGGAGGAGGAGGAGGAGGAAAAGGAGGAGGAAGAGGAGGAGCAGGTGGAGGTTGAGGAGGACGAGGAGGGATGAGGAAGGAAAAGGATGAGGATGAGGATGAGGATGATGATGATGATGTGGAGGAGGACGAGGAGGAGGAGGCTGTGCAAGCCCAGGGGGCGAGGAACGCGCTGACCACTGCAGTTGCCCACCGCGACGCTGAGCGTCTGCAGAGTGGAAGCTGTTCCTCCTGTTTGACATGGTGCTCCTCGCTCGTCCAGGCGGCAGCGGCCCAACGCGTGCCAAATTGCTGGAAGAGCGGCTTGCTCTCTGGTGGGGCGACCAGTGGGCGCCCGTGGGCCTCCGTCACGAGGGGCAGCCTTGCGCCCCGGGCGCTTGCGAGCCGCACCGCGGCCACCGCAGAGAGGGAAACGCGTGCACGCGCTGGCCGCCGCCGGCGAACAACGCCGCACCTTGGCCACCGCGGTCGGGGCCGAGCTGGCACCGCGCACGGACGCGCGAGCTTCCCGCCAGACGAGCGCGCTCCGGCAGCGGAGCAACCGCAGCCGCCGCAACGTCTACCGCACGCGCCGCCCAGCCCAGAGCTCTGGGAGCAGGAGGAGGACGAGGTGCGCAAGCTGCTTCGGCGCCACCCCCCCCCCCAGGCTGACAGCTGACGGCTGACAGCGGGGGAGCACTTTGCCGCCGGCGCCGATAGCGGCGGAGAGACTCGGCGCCTGCTCTCCAGGGTGGCCGCGCGTGTCGCTTTCGGCGAGCTCCCGCCGGATGTTCTTCGTTCGAGGGAAGCTGCTTCGCCCGATAAATTGGAGGCCCACTTTAGGCAAGCTATCTAGGGCTGCATGCGAAGTCATTTCGATAGACATTACAGCTGTAACTGTGCAGGAACATGAGTGTGTCCAGCTCAAAGAGGCCCTCTGACCGCTCGTGCTCAGTCGTAAGATCAGAGCTGTTGTCGCTTATGCTGGTTCCAATATTTGGCCCCGAGATGCGCCCTTTTCGACGCGTGCCCATCCCCGCAAGTGCCTTCGGACCCGTGAAGCCCCGTGGGGCCTTCCATCTCTGGCGGCCTCAATGTGGGCCACGGTTAGTACTAATAGCGTTGAGCATAGATTTGGAATATGCATGAGGATGGCGTGTGCAGTTCATGGGGGGTGCTTCGCCCTTTCCCATCCTTCCCCTCCTAGAGCGTCCCACTTATCCAGTATTTGGAAGCTCCCTGAGATTGCTGGTTTCACTGAGGTATGTGGCCATGGGAGTGTGCGGGGCGTCCACGTCGATCACGTGGATATGCTGATATTTGGATCCCCCTTCCCGTGCCCCACTGGTTTCCTATTCTATAATCCCCGTGAGGTGCATGATGTTTTGAGTTTTGGGCACTGGGCCTTCCGTGTCTCCTCCGTCCTCCCTTCTCCTCGGCTCCCTCCTCGCCTCTCCTCGTGCTTCGCCTCCGCCATTCTCCGCCCAGTGCCCCGCGGCGAGGCGGCCGCCAGCCCTCAGGAACTGGAGCGGTATCGCCACGTCGTGACCGACCCCTACCTCCAGGAAATGGGGTAGGCGGGTCTTGTCTTTCTCCTCCTCCTCCTCTTCCTCCTCCTTTTCCTCCTCCCTCCTCCTCCTCCTCCTCCTCCTCTTCCTCCTCCTCCTCATCCCACTCCTCCTCCTCCTTCTCCTCCTCCGTGCGCGTGAATACATGCACGTGTGGGTAGCGCGACGCCACGTCTCGAGCGCCGTGGGCAGCAGCACCAGCAGGAAGACGAGGAGGACGAGGAGGACGAGGAGGAGGAAAAGGAGGAGGAGGAGGAGGAAGAGGAGGAGGGGGCAAAAGCGGCGGCGGCCAGGCGCCCGGGTCGCGGACGGCGGCGGCCGTGCGCGAGGCTGGCTGGGGCGGTGCGGCGGGCGCCCGGGGCAAGCCCGCGGCGGCGCGGAGGCCCAGGGCGACTGTCAACCGACGCCGACAGGCTGGCGGCGGCGGAGCCGGCGCCAGCGTCCACAGATGGTGGACCTGGCGCTGGGCGGCGGCCCTGGGGTGGGCCCGGGGAGCTGGGTGGCGCTCGCGGTCGACGCCGCTTCGTCGCGTTCGGCGCCAAGCTCCCGAGCACTTCTTTCTGCAAGCCCCGGCCTGCACCTCCCCCCCCTCGGAGAGTGGCCGCTGTTTCAGACAGCCGGCCACCCCCGGAAGAACCGCCCTGTTTGAGGGGCGGCGGGGAAGTCTGCCGGCTCCCGATCACAGCGCGCCCGCGGCAAACGGACCGCAGAACCACGGAGGAGGAGGAGCAGCAGCAGCAGGAGGAGGGAGCAGGAGGAGGAACAGAAGGAGGAGGAGGAGGAGCAGAAGGAGGAGGAGGAGGAGGAGGAGGAGGAGGAGGAGCAGGAGGAGGAACAGGAGGAGGAGGAGGAGGAGGAGGGAACCCGAGCGAGGAGGAGGAGAAGGAGGAGGAGGAGGATGATGAGGAGGAGGGAGGGAAAGAGGAGGAGGAAAGGGAGGATGTGGAGGAGGAGGAAGAAGGGAGGAGGAAGGAGGAGGAAGGAGGAGGAGGAGGAGGAGGAGGAGAAGGAAAGGAGGAGGAGGAGAAGGAGAAGGAGGAGGAGGAGGATACCGAGAAAAACAACGGCGCCCGTCTAGGGGCAAGAGACGTCCGCAACCCTGATGAGTCTTTGCTATCATGATGATGAGACAGGGCCAGCGCCAAGCAATAATGGTAACCTCAAGATTGACAACACGTATCAGTCCAATAATGGCGCGAGGAAGGGTGAGGATGAGGATGAGGTGGAGGAGGAGCAAGGGGTGGAGGTGGTGGAAGAGGAGGAGGAGGAGGAGGAGGAGGAGGAGGAGGAGGAGACCAGCGTACCCAGAGGTCCGCTCCCCGCGCCTAGCACGGCGCCTGAGGCAGCATGGGCACGCCTCCTGTCGAAGCTGTTGTAGCTGAGGCCGCCGACGCTGCAGCCCATGATGTGCAGCGGATAGCCGTCGAATTTATATCATTCTTATTCAGAGGATGCTGAGTGCAGGGGGGAGCGAGAACGCAAGATGGGATCGAAAGGGAAAGGGACGAGAGAGAGACCCTCATCCAACACGGGGCACTCTCCGCGCCGTGCGCGGGGCCGGGGAGCAACGGTGCGAGGGTCACTAACGGCGCAACGCCGGGCAGTCCCCACTCGCACCGCGCCCCCCGTTGGGAAGACAACCTACGTCTGTACTTCCGCCCACTATGCAGGTGCCTCGGGCTCGGGCGCCTGAGGAAAATGGGCAACAGGAGCCTTTTCCGACGGCACTCACACACAAAGGGCAATCTGAGGGTGCCCCCAACTCCTGTACCAGGACTCGTACCAATAGAAGAAGATAGAGTAGCACTGCATGACCATGACGACGAAATTCTCGTCAGAGGCGAAATCGAAGAGGAGGGTCCCGCCATCAGCGACGGACAGGGCGCAAACGAAGGGGCGGCAGCCGTCGAACACGGCCAGGTCGGGGAAAGCGAGCACGGGGTAGTAGCGAAGAGAGAGGCGATCCGTGTCCACAACGGAGAAGCTCGTGACGACGGCGTAACTCTCCGAGACGGCGCAACTCTCGAGGATGGCGTGCAGCTCTCGAAGACGGCGCAACTCTCGTTGACGGCGACACTCTCGAAGACGGCGCAACTCTCGAAGACGGCGCAACTCACCATGACGGGGCAACACTCGACGTCGGCGCGATTCACGAAGAAGGCGCAATTCTCGATGTCTGAGCCCTTATTTCCATCAGAGGCGGTCGACCTCCGCACAAGAGACGAGATCTCGCAACTTACTCCAGAGCCCTTATTTAGAACAGAGGCGGTCGACCTCCGAACTCGAGACACAGGCTCGCAACTTACTCCAGAGCCCTTATTTAAAACAGAGGCGGTCGACCTCCGAACTCGAGACGCAAGCTCACAACTTACTCCAGAGCCGTTATTTCCATCAGAGGCGGTCGACCTCCGCGTTCTAACGCCAGTGGCAACAGGGCTCGAGGAGCACCCTGCGATCGAGACCTGGAGGAGGAAAGAGGCATGGTCAACGTCACCATCACCATCGGCGGCATCACCATCATCGGGATCCACTGCTGAGACGAGTGAGGCAAAGTAGTGCACCGACCCGTTGGCAGCAACGATGGGCAGGGACTCGTCTCCATTGCTGTCCACAAGGAAGTCACGAATACGGTGTGGTGCAGCGGGTCCCAAGTATTGCCTCATCTCTCTGCGAATCTCACGAAGGGCTTGGAAATGTCGATCCACCATCTCTTCCCAGAGCCCGTGCCGCGTCAAGGAGTTACGCGGGTCATTCAGCCACCGAAAGTAATCTACAGTATTGAGGCGCCCCTCGGTAGAGGTGTCCCAGGCAACCATGCAGATATGACGAGCGAGTTCGTCGAGAGCACCACTCCAACCAGACGAATCCACCCATTCCATCGCCTCAAATTTGGCACGTACGTATGGGATGCACCACATCAACCAGTCGGCACGGCCGCTCTCGGAGTCATCCAAGCGCAAGATCCAGCGTGTAGCCCTTGGTGCAATACGTTCGCCAAAGACAACAGGTGTTGCATGCTCCACAGAGGAAGAATGTGGATGGCCCGCCAGACGCAGGATGTGAGTACTCGGTGACGGCGTCGACTTCGACGAGGTGGCATCGCCCAGACACCACAACTGTTCAGGGAGAGAAGGGTCCTCACGAACAGGAAGCCCACCAGCACGAAGGCGTTCGACGCGCTTGATGGTCGCACGATATTCACGTTCAAGCCGAGTAACATCCGCCTCACATGCAGCTGGGACAGACAACGACGCTGCATGGACCGCGGAGAGCGCCACCGTGGCGGCAAGCGGCCATGGGAACATGGATGCCGCAGGTCGCGGCGAGGTGGCAGCAGGAGCGGACGCCCGCCCGTTGACGACCTGCCTTGAGGGCAGGGCCTCGCACTGAGCCAAAGCGCCAGCAGGAATGGGCACAGGAGACACTGGATGGGGAACAGGTTGGCCAGCTTCATCAGCGCTATGTATCACATCGTCGTCACACGGGGTGGAAGGGACCAGGTCAGGGATGGGGGCCGCAGCATCTGAACTCAAACAGGAGGTGGACGATGAGGTGAGCACATCCCACTGAGGCTGCCCTCGGCGGATCGTCTGGACAGCGGGAGGAGGTTCCCACCGTTTCAATTTGGCTGAAGGCCTGGCCAGACGAGAGGTGCGGACGGCGGCCTCAACATAACCACGCAACTGACGGGGAGTCGACACTAGAGCACCTTGCCGAGCATAGTTGAAGACCTGGTAATAGACATAGAGAGCTTCGAAGTGGTCAGGGTGGGGGTGGGTAAGGCCAAGACGCTGAGCCAGGGGGCGAGGCAGGGCACGCTGTAGACCTTTGCAGACTGCCAGGTACAATTTAGGGCAGCGTAGATAATGTTGCAGCCGATCAGGGCCAGGGCATCCGAAACGACAGCGAAGTTTGCCCCTCGGGTGGATAATCCTATGTGATGTCAGCCATCCATGCCCCCAAGTCCGTAAGGCTGCCATCGCCCAGCTTTGCGGAACCAATGCCAAAAGCTCCTGAATAGCGGGCCAGTGGATCAGGTTGAGGAAGGGGAGGTAAGCTGTGAATAACGGGGTTAAGTGGCGAATCAGCATGGCATGTAGAGGTTTGTGCGTACACATGTTCTGACCCAACGAGCGGGCAGCAGCACGTTGCAGCTTGGGCCTTCGTGTCGTAACCTGAGCTTCCTCACGCATGGCAGAGCGAGCGGCGACGAGTAGGGGCTCTTGAGACCTCACGTGGACCAGCTCAAGGTGTTCGACGAACGCAGGGGATTTCAGGAAAGATGGATAAACACGGGAGCGATCCACAGCAGCCAAGGGGATATCATCAAACTTCCCTTCCACAACCTCTCTGTGCCAAAGAGAATCCGTTTGTCGCAGTAGCCGTAAGTATTCCTCAAAGCCCTGGAAGGTGTGAAAAGCAGCACGTAGGTGAGCTGCAGTAGCATGGGCAGCCCACGATGGAATCTGAGGACCACCCCAGGCCGGGAGCTCCAGGATCGATTCGTTCGAAAAGAGGCCAAGAGGAGCACGGAGAACTTGGGCGATGGCACCACGCTCAATGGGAAGGAACCATTCGGGCATAGGGAGGAATTGGGCTACATACGCCAAACAAGGGTAGACCCGCGTGCGGTACAAGATACAATTCGTGCAGACTGACGCAACCCCACGTCCCAACATCCGAGAGCGAGATCGTGCCTTCATAAGCGGGCCCCTCCAGTTCATGTCGACCGTCGCATCTGGGCCCAAGATCATCCCAAGATAAAGCAACCACCCCTCAACGGCAAAGCCTGACCAGTCACTCGCGATAGAAGCCAGCTGGGTCTGGGTCATGGTTTTCAGGGTTTCTGTCATGCGGCCGACGAGAGGGACCAGGGTGCACTTGCTGATCTTAATCTTGAGGCCCGCAATCTTTTCCATGACACCGAGGACCCGCACCAGGATGCGCAGAGAGGCTAGCTCATACAGGACAGCGCCTAGATCATCGGCACAGGCACGGCATATCCCCAACTGACGTTGCTCAATACTCCGCTCGAGGTCGGCCAACATGGGGGAGGAGGCGAGAGCGTACAAAGACCCCGAGAGACCACAGCCTTGGATGATGCCCGAGCGGATCCAGAAGATGGTCGAGTAGCATCCCCCATCCAGGACCACACCTTCAACAGCCAAATACATCCAGCCCACAAAAGCGAGAATCTCGGCGGGGAGCCCAATAGAGCCCAATAGCTGTAGTAGGAAGGACTGCGACAAGCTCGGGAAGGCCTGCCCGTAGTCGAACCCGACGAGGACAGGGTAACGACGCACAGCTAGGGGATGTTGCGATGCAAGCCGTGCATGGACATCCAGCTCAAGCACGTTGTAGCAAAAATTTCGTCCTCTAATGAAGCCTCTCTGGGAAGCAGGTGCAACGGCTTGGACGACAGGCTCGAGGACCCTGTTCATGACCGAGCTCAGGATCTTAACGTCGGTGTTACGCAGCCCCAGGACCCGTATCTTATCGGGAGACCGAGAACAAACCCCAGACGGCAGATCTGAGTCATCAGCACCTTTGGGGAGGAACGCCTGGAGGGTGACGCTGGCAGAGGCAAACAACGACTGACCTTGGCATAGCCATCCGAACATTCTGGCCAGGTGCTGGGCGCCGTAGTCGCACGCCGACCAGGCCGCATAAGGCAGCCCGTCGACACCAGGAGCAGAGTGACGAGCACGCCTGAGAACCTTACGAAACATTGGGGTCAGAGGACAGTGCAGGTCGATGTCAGAGGCCTTGGTGAGGAACCTATCGAGGTACATCTGGGTCATGACAGGGTGGGGCTCTTTCTTGGAGAAGACAGGGGTCCAGTAGGCCGCCAGGGCCGCTGTGCGTTCCCGAACCTCTGAGATGGGGCCCTCAGGAGTATTGACCGCGGACAGAATCAGGCGCTTCGAAAACGGGGCCCATATGGAGGCCTTCCTTTCGATAGCTCGCAAGAGCGTGGCCGAATGAGGCCGCCAGGCAGATGAGGAGCCTGAAGGAGCACGATCAGCAGCAGCAGCAGCAAGTTCTTTTTCAAAGACCAGCCGATGTACTCCAGCGGCCCACTGCTCGAAGGACGGGGCGTGGCGCAGCGAGACGACCTGGCCGTCGACCGTCAGGGCGTCAGCGGCGTGCTGGGAGGTCTCGATGAGCTTGAGGGCAAGGGCAGCGTCTTGACGCCATACCGCACGTGCTATCCCACGAGCAACCAGCTGAAGCGTCCCAGGCAGGTCAGGGGCCGAGAAGAAGAGGATGTCGCGGGCCTCCCTGGCGGCCTCCTTCATCATGTACTTGTAGTGCTCTGTAGCCACCGGTGGGCTCCATCGGAGCAGATCCTCATCACCATCAGCAACCATTCCTCGGAGTCGGCGCTGGAAAGCAACAGAGGTGAAGATGTGCTTGGGGATGGGTCGCTCAGCAGCGGGACGCACACCCCGAAGACGCAGCCGAATCGAGAGAGCAGCATGATCCGATATGCCCCTGGAGCACAGGTGCTCAGGCGTGTCCACGGTGTTAACCTCAGTCATGAGCTGACACATCATCCAGCCTGTGGCAGAACAGAAGAAGCGGTCGATGATGTTGATGGAATTGGTGAACTTGCAGAAATGGGTCGCCGCTTCAGAGTTAATCTCCATCATCTTGCCAAGTGTAGCCGCCCAGATTGGAGCATGTACTTTATGATCATGAGTCAACTGGCGCTGTACTCCAGTAGGTCGGTGAAAGATGAGAGAAGAATCGTAACTGTAGTTGAGATCCCCCAAGACAGCCACAAAGTACGAGAGTGGGTCATCAGCAGCGCGACGCAGAGCACAATCGATCTGCTCACAGACAGATTGTACCTCCCCCTTGGTCAAGCCGTGATTGTGAACGTTGAAGATCACCAGCTGTGTCTGCCCAAGTGCAACATCAACACGAAGCACCCTGCCTCTGATCAGAGGCACCGCACAGCTACTGACCGAAGTGGATGAGAAAGGAGGAAGAACGACTGCAACTCCCCCAGAGCCGCGGACAACCTCGCCGTCGTCATCTTCACAAAAGCTACTGTGGACAATGGCCGTGGAGGAAAGCCTGGCCACAAAGTCGTTCAGCTCAAATCGATCAGCATGCACTTCTTGGAGAGCCAAGATGGATCGCCCAGGTTGAAGTTTGCTTAGGTAAGATAGCTTAGGCGAGGCTTTCGCCCCACCAAATTGGAGAAGAGCGCGTGCATTCCAAGTCATGAATGTGAGGCTGGCTGTGATCTCTCCGCCGACCTGCCCCACTGGAAGCACAAACATATCAGTGATGGCGTCAAAGACACCACTGGGTGGCCGACGGCGCGGCGGTGATGTTCCGAATGGCCTCCTGGAGGTCACGACGGTCCAGGCCGAGGGCGCGGATCCCCACGTCGTTCCAAGAGAGCTCAGGGGGTTCATCTCCTGGCCGGGGGACAAGCCGCAGGATGTCGGTGTAGTCAGACTTGAGAACACTCCGCTCCCGATCAACAAACCACTTTCTCTGACTGTCGAGCTCCATGAGGGAAGAACGGACCTTGCGAAGGAGCATCTCACCACGAACCTGTTTCGGCGACTTGTCAGGACCAAAGTGAAGACGGGCTGGGTCCGCACCTTGAGCTGGGCACTGGAAGACCCGCCATGCTCCGTCCGACTTGAGGTTAGCGAGGGCCTTTTGCACGCGTCGGGAGGCCAGGCCGATCGGCCCAGAGAAGCACACGGCAAACTTTTTGGCGGGGAGCGGCGTGAGGGCTTTGATCGTGTACGTGTCGTCCTCAGAGAAGTTGAGCTCGCCCATGAAGGAGTTGACCACCTCACGGACGCCAGCCAGGCCGACGAGCTTGGACGAGACCACAATGACCTGCGTCGGGTCGATCTCGCGGTCGAAACCAGGTGGGGCAGGAGGACGCGACGGAAGTTGACGGTCCAGCTCACCCTGGCGGCGTAGCTCCTCGACCTGCTTCTGCAGCTCAGCCAACTTGGCAGCCTGGGCCTCGATGTCCCGCTCAGTGTAGTCGACGCGACGGGATAAAGCGTCATGCTGCTCCTGAAACTGGCGCTGCGTGGTATCAAACTGCGGACGCACAGATGCCATGACCTGCTGATCAATGGAGGTGTGCTGCGAGGAAAGCTGCTTCTGAAGAGTGGCGAGCGTGGCAACGATGGGAGCGTTTGACTGCTGTACAGAATTGGTGATGGCCGTAGTAACGATATTGTCGAACTCATTGCGCAGCTGCATGAACCGTGCGGAGATGTCGGCATGGTAGAAGGCCCGAGTGAAGGCAGCATGCTCCTCCTCTTCGCCACAATCAGCAGCACCACCAGCAGCAGCCTGAGCCCGCGGGGTGGCGCCCGCGCCCGCCGCCGCGGCCCAGGGGTCGAAAAGCCTAGCAGCAGGGCCCTGCGGGGTGGCGTTCGGGTCGGGTCGCGCCTCCTGCGACGGGAAGGTAGCGGCCATCTCGAGCTCTGCAGCCACCTGTGCACGCTTGGAATCGTCCCATTCGTCCAAGGGAATAGCTTGAGCACCGCGAGATGCTCCCAGAGCCGCAGGGTCGGGGCCCCGATGCGAGGCTGCAACACCAGGAGACATAGGGACGTCCCCGCCAGCGCCACGAGCGCGGCCAGCACGGCGAGCACGGCGAGAGGGCTCAGGGGCAGGGCCAGCATTGCCGTGGGAGGAAGGCCGAGCGCGAGCTGCACGACGAGCACCACGGCTGCCACCGCTCCGAGAGGCAGAGCGGCGGGGTTCCTCAGAGGAATCACGGCCACCAGAGGAAGCAATCTCCGTATCAATATCGTCACCCCCATCGAGACGATGCACGACATGGTGCGGGCGGTCGCAGGCGGCAGGGCCCATGGCGGCTCAGCTCGCGTCGTTGTAGCCAAAATTGGAAGCGTGCTGTGGCGCACGGCAGGAAGGAGAGAGGCGTCCTGGCCTCGGAAGGTTCGGGCCTCCCTGTCGCCTGCGACAAGGCTGAAGCCCCAGGGCAGGTTTCAACCTTGAGCCAAAATGGCTACGGAGGAGGAGGAGGAGGAGGAGGGTGAGGAGGAGGAGGAGGAGGACCAGCGCAAACCCAAGAGTCATAAACAACCCTTCCTCCAATCTCCCTCTTCGTCGGCCCCTGCAACGGTTCATTGCCACTGAGGGAACTGCCTCGTTGGAAGCCAACCGTTTGAAGATCCTGTAGCATGCCAAAACATTATGCCCAGGACCCCAACGCCACGGATCAACATGACTGTTGCGTCTTGACCATACTGAAGCGTGCCAGAACGCCATTCCTGGGATTTCAACACCGCGAACCACCGTAATTGTTGCACACTCATAACCCCGAACACTTCCAACATACCATCTCTGGTACGCTGATCATGGGAATCCGCGAAACTCTGGCAAACGTTAACAACGAATGTGCGCGGCGCTAAGGGAGAACCACATTTTGAAAAGGAGCCGCCCGCAAACCGTGAAGCTCTTGCAAATTTGTAAAACGAGTGTGCGCGGCGCTGATGCGAGATCATCATTTTGAAACCGAGCCGCCTTCCATCTATGAAACCGTTGTCATTCCCAACCATCCTGTGGTGTTGGGTCCTCGCTTTGAAGACGGTGCCCCGCGTTCCTCTTCTCTCCTTCCTCCTCCTCCCTCCCCTCCTCCCTCCTCCCACCATCATCATCACCACCATCGGCATCATCAGCATCATCACCATCACCATCACCATCACCATCACCATCACCATCACCATCACCATCACCATCATCACATCATCATCATCATCATCATCATCATCATCATCATCATCTTCTTCATCATCATCGCAGTCATCATCATCATCATACGACCCCTCACGCGTTTCGTGGCCCCATAGGGACCTCCACCGAAGGTCCCAGTGGCTGCGTTCGCATGCGGGCACCGCACCCATTTCGGCACACCTCTCTCACACGTTTCGTGGTCCCATGGGGAGCTCGGCCGAAGATCCCAGTGGCTGCGTTTGCACGCGGGCACCGCACCCATTTCGGCACACCTCTCATACGTTTCGTGGCCCCTTAGGGAGCTCCGCCAAAGGGCCCAGTGGCTGCGTTCGCATGCGGGCACCGCATCGATTCGCCCATTTCGGCACACCCCTCACACGTTTCGTGGCCCCATAGGGAGCTTCGCCGAAGGCCCCAGTGGCTGCGTTCGCATGCGGGCACCGCGCCCATTTCGTTACACCTTTCACACGTTTCGTGGCCCCTTAAGGAGCTCCGCCGAAAGCCTCAGTGGCTGCGTTCGCATGCGGGCACCGCACCTATGTCGGCACACCCCTCACACGTTTCGTGGCCCCATAAGAGCTCCGCCGAAGGCCCCAGTGGCTGCGTTCGCCTGCGGGCACCGCGCCCATTTCGTGACACCCCTCACACGTTTCGTGGCCCCTTAGAGAGCTCCGCCGAAGGCCCCAGTGGCTGCGTTCGCATGCGGGCACCGCACCAAATTCGGCACACCCTCACACGTTTCGTGGTCCCGCAGGGAGCTCCACCGAAGGTCCCAGTGGCTGCGTTCGCTGGCGGGCACCGCACCCATTTCGGCACACCTCTCACACGTTTCGTGGCCCCATAAGAGTTCCGCCGAATGGCCCAGTGGCTGCGTTCGCATGCGGGCACCGCGCCCATTTCCTTACACCCCTCAAACGTTTCGTGGCCCTTAGGGAGCTCAGCCGAAGGCCCCAGTGGCTGCGTTCGCATGCGGGCACCGCACCAAATTCGGCACACCCTCACACGTTTCGTGGCCCCATAGGGAACTCCACCGAAGGTCCCCGTGGCGCAGTCCGCATACGTCTCCCTCACCCAGTACAGCGTTTCGTGGCCCCATATGGAGCCCCACCGAAGGTCCTCGTGGCGCAGTCCGCATGCGTCCCCCTCACCCACTACAGCGTTTCGTGGCCCCATAGGCAATCATTCTCAAACTATTGACATTCATACAATTACACCATGCTTTGTCATGCTCGCATTCATGCACGTAGATTCGCTCGCACGCACATTCATCCACAGTCAGACGCATTCGCGCTCAGATTCACCCGCGCTCAGTCTCCCTACGTACTTAGATCAATCGTTTTCGTTCGCGTTGTGTACCACGCCACTGATTTCGGCACACCCCTAGCACGGTTCGTTGCCTCATAGGGATCACCACCAACAAAGTGAATCACAATTGCGGTAGTCACACCTGCATACGGTTGGGTCCTTCGTCAGGCGAATTTGTTTTTAAAGCTTCAGGGTAAGACGTGGTGAGAAAATCTCACGCGAAACGCCCGGCCCGCCCTAAAAACTGGTCTCGGGGTGCGACAGGGAGAAGTTAGTTAGAAGGAAAATGAATGGATGATGATTATGGTGATGATGATGAGGAGGACAGGCATGCCGAGGGGAATACGGTGGATTATGATGATGATGGTGATGATGATGATGATGATGATGATGATGACGACGACGATAATGAGGGGAGGAAGAGGAGGAGCAGGAGCAGGAGCAGAAACAGGAGAAGGATGAGGACGAGGAGGATGAGGGTGAGGATGCTGATGAGGATGCGGATGAGGATGAGTACGATAATGATGATGCTGCTGCTGATGATGATGGTGATGATGATGATGCTGATGATCCCTAGCTCTATTCTCTTTCTCAGCCAGACACCAGGATGTATAAGAAGCAGAGCCTCCGCGAGTCCAAAAACGAAGGAAGCGGCCACTGAGGCCGCGACTGCTGTCGTCAAGAACCTGCTGCGCGAAACCAGTCGTAAGCTGAAAACTCTTCAGGGTGGGGGAGGGGGGAGGGAGGTGAAGCTTGAGCCACCGCAGTTGCGGCGAACAGAACGAATTACTGTTCGGGTCGACTGGGGGTCGAGCGGCTGAGCACCGAAGCGAGACACAGGATTCACGTACGAGTACAACACATCCCTAGCTTTATTCCCTTTCTCAGCCAGGCACCAGGGTGTATAAGAAGCCGAGCCTCCGCGAGTCCAAGAACGAAGGAAGCGGCCACTGAGGCCGCGACTGTTGTCGCCAAGAACCTGCAAACTCTGTTACCTCCAAAACAGTTCAATGGCCAGAGCCGTATAATATTTATTGCATAAAGCGCCCAAAAGAGTCACCGATACCTTTGCCCCATGAGTTGTAGTACGCAGTGGCAATAGCTTTGCATAGCCGCTTTCGGTATGGTTCATATAACTTTGCGTAGAACTGACCGGCCGGATCTTTGCCCTGAAGCTGCTGATGCCCACGCCCCGTACGACTGCATGTACCCCGCTTGCTGCCCACACATCTCGCGTCTGCGAACTCGGTCAAGTCAAGGTTGGAGGACAGGAAACACTTGCTTTTCTTCCAAGGGACTCCCCATTGACAGAAATCGGCGGTAACAACAGTAACCCCACGAGATCGAGGAAGGCGGCGCATAGCAGGGCAAATCCACAGTCGACTGCGAGCGGGATTCTCGAGAGAACAAGGGATCTGAGCCTGCCTGCACTCACGTATGATAGACGCCGAGAACAACATCAGGATGTTACCAATCGCCACCTTCTCCTGGTCGGCCTGGGGCAGCCCGCCGAGGCCCACCGGCTCCGAATCGCTTCGGAGCCGAGGGGGCTCAGGGGGCATGTCTCGGGCGCGGCTGAAGGAAGGGCAAGGCGTGGCCACATGGAGCCTAACCACCAGCCCCTCCCTAACCCAGCCTAAGAGAAGGTGGCGATTGCGTTTGCACCTGAGGTCGTCGTTCTCGCCCAGGCTAATGTCCCAGAGTAAAGCCGTTACCCCTGCGCCCGAGATCGCATCAGAGAGATGGCCGCTCCCGGAGAACACCTCGACGAAAACCCGCTGTCGGAGACGAAGGGCGCCGCTGAGCGCAGGCCAGACATGGCTGCGATCAGCAGCTTCCTGCAGAGCTTTCCGCGAGCCTGCCGCGCGGGCGTGGGCTCGAGGACACTCTGCGTGAGCCTGCTGCCCTTCACGTGGCGTCTTCCCGCAGGCCACGACAGCCAGCGGCCGCGCTGGCGCGCGACCACCAGGCGGCGGTGCCCCGAAGCGAAGACGTGCGAGGTGCCGCCGCGTCGCAGCATGCACATGAGGGCGCCGCCCAGGGCCGCGAGGGCCCCCCGCGCCTCCACGTCGATCTTGAAATCCTTCGTCACGGTGGCCAGCGTCTCGACGTCCGAGACTGGGGCCACAAGGTCCTCGGCCCTGATGTGGAGCGCCTTCCCGGGCCGCAGGTGCAACGCGAAGGTGGGGGGCACCGCGATGGCGCACTTGACGCGGTGCCGGGCGAGCAGCTCCATCACCGCCATCGCCTCGTCCATGTAGGGCATGGGCCAGCGACGGCGCGGTGGCGCCAACCTGTGGGGACCCCGTAGAGCAAGGCGGCGACGCGGCCGCCGCGCGGCCCGGCGCCCTGTTCAGGCCCGTGAAGAACGTCCCCGTCGCGTTGGCCCACGAACCCGCACCCAGGTCCACGCCGTCGAGGCGCGACGCGTTGCGGTCCGCCGCGATCGCCTCGTCCACTTGCTTCTCTGACGCCAGGGGCCGCCCGCGCGACCCCACGAGGAAGTTGCGGGCGACCTCCTGGTAGCGGCTGCGGGGCCTGCGCTGGAAGGGCGCTGCCCTGAGCACCGTCATGCCTGGCGCCCGCGCGGCCGCAGCCCACCGCGTCGCGCCCCGCGTGGCCCGCTGAAGGGCCCCGCGGAGCAGCGGGGCAGGCGAGGCGGCCAGCCGCCGCAGCGCCCGCAGCCGCAGTGCCGCGATGACGTAGGCCGGCTCGAGGCTCCTGCCAGCACGTCGCCAGGGCGCGGAGCTGGCGCACGGGGCCCCCTCAACTCCGCCCAGGGGGCCTGGGGCAGCGGCCCTGTCCGCGCCGCCCGGCTGGGCGAGGCCACGGAGCCCTAAGCCGGCGCCTCGCGTGCGAGCATCCCGCGCGGCCAGCGCGGTGGGGGCCGCGGGGCGCCAGCGCCCCCTTGAGGGTCCGTCGGCTGCATTCCACTCTGAGGGGGCCAGCGGTAGTGGAGGGAAGACCCCGTCGCCAGCGAGAGGGCGGCGATGCTCTGTGTGACGTTCATCATAGCCCGACTCCCACTGCGGCTTTTAGAGACAGCGCGGCCACGCTCATGGAATCCCCGAGGACGACCAGACGCTTGCCGTGATGTTGGCAATTGCGGAGGAGGTGCCTATGGCCGTGCAGGGTCGCGCGAGCGTCCAGGACTGGGATGCTCTCGCCTTTCTTGCGCCACTCGAACCTCCCCGCCACCTTCCAGTCCTGCTCGATCATCTCCCTCGGAACTTCAGGAAACTCGCCTTCTCGCGCTAACCTCCCGAACCCGTAGAGATCGCCGGGGGCGTGCCCCCCGGCGAGAGGGGCCTCCGGACGTCCGGAAGCACCGTGATCAAGAACAGGATCCTGAGTGTCGTCGGGGCCGTGCATCCAAGGGGCAGCGCTCTCCGTGGACCCGTCGAGGGCCACCGCAGCAGCGGCGTTCCGAGCCCAGCGACCAGCGTGGCGACGAAGGCCCCCGAGGGCGCCCCCCCGCCCCCAGCGCCACCTCTCAGACGTACGCCCAACCTTTGAACAGAGAGAGGCCCCACAGCGGCTGGAACAAGCGCCGAGGCCCCGCTCCATGGCGTCGACCACGATAACTTCGCCACCCCAAGCAGCCCGCAGGTCACGATAAAGGAGCGGAGAGATCGAGTCCCAAACGGTCAACTCCCGAATAACTGAAGGCCACGGGGTAGAATCCGTGTCATAGTGCTTGTGAATAAAACCATAGCAGCTCCAAACCAAACTGAGGCCTTCACGCCGCGCCAAGGATATAACAACGAGATGTCCGAGAAGCCTTTCGACATACCGACCTTCTGCCCGACCGCGAGCGAGAAGAGCGCGAATAGCAAGCCGAGCGCGCCATAGACGTTCAGGAGAAGCCGCGAGACGCCCACCCCTTCGATCGATCACCCAACCCAGCAACTTAGCGGTAGCACTCTCCCCCCATGATCCTCCTCATGAGCGACGAGACCTCGGGCCTCCAGAGCAGCGATGGCCGCAGTCACAGACTTTTTGACGTGGTCCGCATCGGACGAGATAGCTATGAAGTTGTCCACATACTGCGTGTGACATGGTTGGCTGAGGTCGGGGGAGCACGTCTCGTCGATGATCCTATATTTGGGGTCCGAGCCTGCTGCCTCGACAATCCTCTCGTGTATCTCCTGGCAAAAACAAAGGGCCCAAGACCAACCCGCGGGCATGACGGCGAGCCTGGGATATACCTTCTCATGTGCAGCGACAGCTGGACCCCCAATCCTCGTGCAACCTGCCGCCCCAGCCTGCGCGGGCCGAAAGGTAAAGTATTTTGTCAAAGGCTTTGGCAGCCCCATGTGGTAAAAAGCGTCGCTCAAATCAGCCCCGCCAACAAGGATCTCTTCGTCGGCTCCGAGCTCGATGGCAGCGAGGCCCTCGCCGGTGCAGAGAGATCCCCCCCTGCCTCGGTGAAATGACAGTTCGAGCGCCTGCAATCCACGACGAGCCTTAGCTTGCCGTTCTTCTTGGCTACAAAAAACGGCCCCACTCGCCCCCCATCCTCGCGTGCAAAATCGAGCATTCCACGGGCGCCAACGCCGCCATGAATACTTCAAAGGCGCGAGGGTGTCCAAGCTCGGGGTCGGAGTAGGGAGAGTCAACACCAGCGGCTCGGAGTCGAGCCCGCGACTGTTCCGACTGAACGACATTCAACCGGCAGAACTACTCTACCATTTGGCGCCCGCCTTCGCCCCACAGCTCAGACACAGGAACAGGCCTGGGGGCGCCTGAAGGCAATGAGACGTCGGCGAGAGAGTAGCGACCGAGCATGGTACCGTCCACAACGTGCCAGCTCGCCACGCGAAGCTTCCTGAGAGCTTCCGCGGGGGTGACCCCCTCGGGCGGGGGGCCGAGGTCGCGCGCGGCGCATCGGACTCGGTCCAACACCCCGGCCTGACCAGCAGATGCAAGCAAAAAAGTACCACCGTCGCTGGCTCGCTCCGACGATAGCTCACGAGCGCCGCGAGGTGGGGGCTGCGGCTGATGGCGGTAGAGCGACTTCAAACCCCAGGCCGCTCGATCGACCTCGCGATCCTCGGCCTGACGCCTACCAAGCTTTTGCAGCGTGCCGCGTGACATTGTACAGGCGCGCGCCCGAGACACTCTGAAAACCTCTCCACGCGGAAGGGGGAACAGCTCGCGGGGCACACGTCGGTCAGACGTGGGAAGAAGACAGGAAGAAGGATGAGTAGGGGATTCTAATTGGCAAGCTTCGCTGGTGGGCCCCGGGGCCCAGCTCACGGGGGCACTCGAAGGTCAGGATAGCTCGGGCGCGCCGGCAGGTGGCAAGCCGCGCAGGCCAGTGGGTCTCGTCATGCCCACGGCCCGCGCAACAGAGTGCGGCAGGGAGAGATGGCCGTCGCCCGTTGTCGTCACCCTTCTTTTTCTTGTGGTCCTCGCGAGCAGCCTGCTCCGAGTGATCGAAACCCAGCGTCTGGAGGCGGCCGAAGGCGCCCTCGGCCATCGTGAGGTAGCTCCAGTCGATCTGGCCATTCGCGGGCCCGAACCAAGGCCTGCGTGACATCGTAGTCCTCCGACAAGGCCCAGCTTGAGCTCTCGAGCTGGCACCTACCCTCGGAGCGCTCGTGGTGGCCGCGCAGGTCGAGACCCTTCTGGCTCACGAACTCGAAACCCCACGGCGCCGAGCGAGGGCCCACCAAATCCCAATCGTTGGAGAGGTCTCCGCCGGCAACATCTGCCACCATCTCGGCCCACGGCCACTCTCGCCTGCCCTGGCGCCTGTCGCGCACGGCCATAGCGCGAGCGTTGCCGGACACCCCCTTGTCGAAGGACCTCGTCTTGATGGCCGCGGAGACGCCCTCCGCGATGAACACCGCCCCATTGGCCAGCACGTGCAAGTCCTTGGTCCTGAGCGCCCGCACCGTCCGCTCGGGGCCCGGGACCGTGACCCCGAGCGGGAGGCCGCCCCCCCCACTCGCCACCGTGCCCCCGCGTCGCGACGCCGGGCTGGGCAGGGCCCCGGCGGGCGCGGGGGGGGGGCGCGCGCCAGAGCACCTGCAGCGGCGGCGGCTCCTGCGTCGAGGCCTCCGCCGCGAGCCGCTCCACGCACCGCCGCAGGCACCGCGCGGCCCGCAGCCGAAAACGCTGGCTCACGGCGTCGATCGGCAGGAGCCACTCGAAGCCCGCGATCGGCGGGAAGTCGCCCTCCGCCACCGCGTGAATGCGGCCCTCCGTCTCGGTCTCCCCCTCGGCAGCCTGCAGGACCTCGGCGTTTCGCGCTCCCGACAGCTCCCGCCTGAAACGGTACCTCCGGCCGCGTGGCGCGCCCACCGACTCGACGCGGTACATCAGGCACCACTGCACCGGGGCCGCGCCCGTGGAAGTCGTCGACCAGTCCTCGGCGTAGACCTCCCCGTATGCAGTGGCTGCCCCGTCCAGCTTACCAACCCACTGCACCACCGCCCCGTACTCCTCCCACTGATGCCAGAGCGGCAGGCCGACCACGTTGTACAGGCCCCAACTCCAACTCATCGTCGCTGTCGCCCTTCCTGACGGCAGCTCGCCCGATGCGCCTCAGCACCCGCGCGCAGCCACAGCCGCCCGACACCACGAGGCCGCCGACCGCGACGTCGAACGAGAAGATCACGTACGCCAGCTGCCCCCGCCCTGGCTCGCTGCACCCCGCCTCCGCCTCCGCGGGCGGGCAGTCGGGCTCGGCAGCCGCGCGCGGTGCCGAACCGCCCAGGCACGCTGGGCAGGCCGGCACCACGCCGTCCCCGCACACCAGCCTTGGACAAGGCAGGCAGTCCGAGGACGGGCAGGCGGGGATCGCTGGGCACCGAGCAGCGAAGTTGACGATCCCCTGGGCCAAATACTCGGGACCGCGCTGGAGCAGCCACTCCCACATGCAACGCCCGCTGGGCGCGAGGGAGGGGGGCCCGAGCCGTGTGAAGCTTGAGCCACCGCAGTTGCGGCGAACAGAACGAATTACTGCTCGGGTCGACTGGGGGTCGAGCGGCTGAGCACCGAAGCGAGACACAGAATTCACGTACGAGTACAACCCATGATGATGATGATGATGATGATGATGATGATGATGATGATGATGATGATGATGATGATGATGATGATGATGGTGATGATGATGATGATGATGATGATGATGATGATGATGATGATGATGATGATGGTAATGGTGATGCTAAGGGTGATGATGATGCTGATGATGAAGGTGACGATGATGCTGCTGCTGATGATGGTGATAAGGAGGATGATGATGTTGATGTTGATAACTGTTATGCTGCTGCTGCTGCTGCTGATGATGATGATGATGAGGAGGAGGAGGAGGAGGAGGAGGAGGAGGAGGAGGAGGAGGCGGAGGAGAACGAAGAGGAGGAGGAGGAGGAGGAGGAGGAGGAGGAGGAGGAGGGAAGAGGAGGAGGCCCTGCTCCGCCTTATAGGCCAGCGGGTACTCCAGCAACTTCGGCTCCTGCACGCGGCTCATCGTGACGGGCGCGGGCCACGCGTAGGCGTTACACAGCCGCAGGTTGTACATGCCCATGGGCTCCTGCACAGTGGCGGCCGCCTGCTCCAGGGGCTGCCGAGGCAGCGAGGAGGCCGAGGCAGCGAGGAGGCCGATGGCGACGAGAAGGATGAACATCAGGATGACGATGACGGAGAAGAGGGCGAGGAGGAGGGTGAGGAGGAGGAGGAACAGGAGGAGGAGAAGGAGGCGGAGGAGGAGGAGGAGGAGGAGGAGGAGGAGGAGGAGGAGGAGGAGGAGGGAGGATGTGGAGGAGGAGGGAGGATGTGGAGGAGGAGGGAGGAGGATGAGGAGGAGGTGGGGGAGGAGCAGGAGGAGAAGGAGAGGAGGACGGAGGACGGAGGAGGAGGAGGGAGGAGGGAGGAGGAGGGAACACGAGCGAGGAGGAGGAGGAGGAGGAGGAGGAAGAGGAGGAGGATGAGGAGGAGGGACTAGGAGGAGGAGGAGGAGGAGGAGGAGGAGGAGGAGGAGAGGAGGAGGAGGAGGAGGAGGAGGAGGAGGAGGAGAGGAGGGAGGAGGGACCCTGTGGAGGAGGAGGAGGAGGAGGAGGAGGAGGAGGAGGAGGAGGGAGGGAGAGAGGAGGGAGGAGGGAGGAGGAGCAGGAGGAGGAGGAGGAGAAGGATGGCAGCATCTTCTAGCGCTGACTCCAAGCACAAGCAAGCGGATGCACTGGGCTCGCTCTGATGCCGCCTGTGCACGAGATGAACTCGCGCCCGTGCGGCCGATGGCGTATGTTGTAGCGCCGTGTATGAGATGCGGGAGCGGCAGGAGTTAGGAGGGCGAGAAGGCACACTGCTGCTCACCCTGCCCACCCTCCTCTTCTTCCGCCTGCGCCTCCTCCTTCCTCTGTCGCCTCCTGCTGCTTCTCCTCCTGCTGTTTCTCCTCCTCCTCCTCCTCCTCATTTCTACACCGCCGCCCGACCATTTTTGGATCCTGGCGACTCTGTGGGAGCGGCGGCCGCTCCGCGCGCGCGAATAGGAGATGTTGTGGTGCTGGTGCTGGTGCTTCCGCTTGGAGGCCTCGTGGGGCTCTATGGAGAGAACATTGGGCTTCTCAGCGAGCCCAGGACGGCCGCAGAGAGACTGGAGGAACTGAAAGCAGCAAGCTCTGTGTCGTATGAACCTGAGGCCAGGACGGCCGCAAAGAGGCTGGAGGAACTGCACAAAAAACCGTCGGGCTCGTCCCAGAAAGCGCGCCAAGGAGTGTCTTTCACATGACCCTAAGGCAAATTAGGACGGCTGCAGAGAAGCTGAAACAGCTCAAAAAACAGTCGGCGTCGTCCCATGGGGAACTCTGGAGGGGTCCCAAAAAGGAGCCGGAATGGGTCAAGTGCGGCGACTTGGGGTGAACGATGAAAACAAAGGGGAAAAAACAGTCCGGGTTTGTTTGCGGCTCCTGGAAGAGCCCCTGGAGGCTCTGAGGGGGCGCCCCAGATGGGCGAACTACAATAGGTGCGAGAGACTGTCAGGACGGTCGTCAGATGGCCGCAGGAGCCAGCGGAGACGCACGGGAGCCCCGAGAGAGGCTCAAGGAGAAGTGCGAGAAGGCCAGAATCATCGAAATCCCACATGTTTTACGATGTTTTTTGCTTGTTGGGGTGTTCTGGCGCATGTGGCTCGAAAAGAAATGGAAAAGGCATCTGAAACTGCTCAAAGTGGCCAGAAGGAGAATGCAAATGAGCCCAGGAGAGCCTCGGGAGGCCCGAAAAGCCGGCCCAGTGGGCTCCTGGAGAGGTCCCTGAAAGCGGCTGGCGGCGCCTGGAAGGCTAGCGCGTGAGAAGGGGGTCGTCTTGGGACGGAGATGGCGGCCAGAAGGCGCCCCGGCCGCAGCCGGGGCCCCCTGGCCAGCGGAATGAGCGAGGCCCGGGGATGACCCTAAGAGAGAGCGTGATCCACCGCCACTTTACTATGGAAAATTGCCAGCCTTTTCCTCCGGAACCCGGGGGTCCCCCCCCTCCCCCCCCTCCGAAAATCCCCCCTCCTCTGCTGGACCCCCCCTCCCTCCCTCCCCCAGCAAAACCCCCTCCCCCCTCCCTACCCCCCCCCCCCCCCCCCTCCCCCTCGAAAACCGGGAGGGGTCACTACCGGTTCGAACCCCCCCCCCTCGAAAACCGGAGGGCCGGAGGGGGGGTCACTACCTGTTCGAACCCCTCCCCACCCCCCTACTCACCGCCAGCAAACGACTCCGACTCCCGGTCCCTACCACCGTCCGCGCCACATCCCCCACTGTTGTTCCCAGCACCACTGTCCTCACCACCACTGTCCCCACTGGTTCCACCACCGTTCCTACTGTCCCCAGAAGTGCTCCCACCACTGTCGCACTGTCCCCGCTGTCCCCACCACTGTTCCCACCACGGTTCCACTCTCCCCACTTTCTCCACGGCCCCAACCACTGCCCGACTATCCCCACTGTCCCCACTGTCCCCACTGTCCCACTGAGCTGTCCCACTGTTCCCACCACTGTCCCCACCACTGTCCCCACTGTACCTCTGTCCCATTGTCCCACCGCCGTCCTCGCCACCGCCTTCACCACTGTCCCCACCACCACTGTACCCTCCACTGTCCCCCTGTTTCCACCTCCCCGTCCCCACACCACCGTCCCCACCACCACCGTCCCCACCACTGTCCACTGTTCCCACTGTTCCCACCATTGTCCTCACCACTGTCCCCACCACTACCGTCCCCACCACTGTCCCACTCTCCCCATCACTGTCCCGCTGTCCCCTCACCACTGTCTCCACCACCACCGTCCCCACCACTGTCCGCACCCCCCCTTGTTCGAACCGGTAATGACACCCCCCGGTTTTCGAGGGGGAGGGGGGGGGTGTTCGAACCGGTAGTGACCCCCCCCTTTTTCATGATGAACTGGGGGGGGGGGAGGGGTTCGAACCCGTAGTGACCCCCCCCGGTTTTCCGGAAGGGGGGGGGGGAGGGGTTCGAACCGGTAGTGACCTCCCCGGTTTTCCGCCAGCAGCGGTAGAACACGCTCTTTCCTAGGAAGGGTTGCAAGGGCTCAGAGGCAGGGGTAGGTATGAAAAGCGCTGGAGAGAAGACTTGCACAAAGTACTATTGAAGACCATGCTGTGGATCTCACACGCCGTACCCGGTTGGGCGACGGATCCCCCTCCTTTCTCTGAAGGAATCGCTTCGCTCATTCCGCCAGCCCATATTGCCTCGCCGCTGTCGTTTGTCGGGCTGCCATTTTTCGGAGGCGGTGGGTGGTGGGTCATAGGCCTCATCGATGTTGGTTGAGCTCTCGTGGTTGGCCTCTCGGGGGCCTCTGGGAGGCACTTTGGAGGCCTCTTGGGAGCCTCTTGGGGCTTTTTGGGGTGCCTCTTGGGGGCCCCTTGTGGCCTCTTGGGGACCTCTTGGGGCCTCCTGGGGGCCCCTTGGGGCCGAGGGCTGGACCTTTCGGTTCCTGGTCCCCTTCTTGGCCCCCTCCTGGGGCCGTTTTGGGGCCCTCTTGGGCCGTCTTGGGACCCTCTTGGGCTCTCTTGGGCCCATCTTGGGGGCGCGTTGGGCCGTCTGGGGAAGATTTTGGAGGCCTCTGGGGCAGTTCTGGACGCTGTGAACTCTCAAACGTCGTACATGCGAAACATGTACGTTTTTGCTGGTGGGACGAATCGTGCTTGTGGGGGTTAGAGAGCCTCTTGGGGCTTTTTCGCTGCCTCTGAGGCCATCTGAAGACCATCTTGAGCGGCGTAGAACGATCTTTCGGCGATTCGGGGCCTCTTGGGCCGTGTAGGGGGCGTCCCGGCGCCCTCTTGGCGCGCTCCTGGAGCGCCCTGGGGGAGTCGGCCGGGCATCGACTGGGCGTCGTCCCGGCATCGCCCGGGGTGCTTTTCGTCCGGGGGTCCTCAAGGGCCGCCACGCGCGCGCGAACTAAAAATATGGTTAACCTGTAACCGGAGATCTTAACACGCCCGATGGGCTGGCATATTCCTCGGGCTCCTTCTCCTCGCTCCTCCTGCTTGCTCCTCCAGCCCTCCTCCTCGTCCTGTCGCTCGCCTGCCCAAGACCGACAAAACGAGGAGAAGGGGTGAAACGGGAAGCGGGGGAAGGTACAAGCAGAAAGGGTGGCGCAGAAGGAGGAGGATGAGGGGGGTGGGAGAAGAAGGGGGGAGAAGAAAAAGAAGAAGAAGAAGGATGAAGTGGGATAAGAAGAAGGAGGTGCAGCAGGGAGGGAGGAGGGGGAGGAGGAGGAGGAGGAGGAGGAGGAGGAGGAGCAGGAGGAGGAGGAGGAGGAGGAGGAGGGTGGTGATGGTGATAACGACGACGACGAAGACAACGACGATGATAATGGTGACGGTGATGGTGGTGATGGTGATGATGAGGTGCAGCAGGGAGGCAGGAGGGGGAGGAGGAGGAGAAGGAGAAGGAGGAGGAGGAGGAGGAGGAGGAGGGGGGGGAGGAGGAGGAGCAGACGCAGGATGAGGAGCAGGAGGAAACCGAGGAGGAGTTGGAGCAGGAGGAGGAGGAGGAGCAGGAGCAGGAGCAGGAGCAAGCCACGAACCGCCGAGCGATTGAGGCGTGTCAATGGATTTAGGTATCAATCCCTCAGGTCACTACGGCCACAACGTTAGCATCCAACCCGACTTGGCATCGCCGACAGCGAGAACAGCGAGCAGCAGCACGAGTGCTACTACGAGTCGCCGCAGCGCGTGAACTCCTCGACCACGACATCCCGTACCAGCTCCTTGGAGCGCACCGCAGCGCTCCACAACCATCACCACTTCTACTTACCCCACGTCCCAGCAATGGCGACATCATGGGGAACAACAACGAGTGGATGGGGAACTGCGCCACCACCGTGGAGGTCGACACCGAGCCGCTCACGAGGCAGAGGAGCCACGCCGCAATCTACTACACCGGCGGAGCAGGCCTTGAGCGCTGGAGGAACTACAGCTGGACGGACCAGTGGGCCAAGGAATACCCCGACACGTACTGGAACCAGACCCACTGCGGCAGGGGCAACAACCACAGTGGCACGGGAAACGCCACCAAGAACGACTACGAGACCGACAGCCAGAGCCAGAAGGGCAATACCAAGACCAACAAGGGCAAGGGTAAGGCAAAGCCCCAACCCGAACAGGAAAAGACACCCAGAAAGAAGGACACGAACCAGGGCTACAACGACCAAATCACCAGCACCATCAATAATGTCATGCCGATGAGGGAGATCTCCGCCACCAGGAGACATGACTGGGAGATACCATCAAACGACCCCAAGTTGAGAGATGATCGGAACACATCAAATACATGGAGCAGAGGCGTGCGACAACAGCTATCGCGAAAAAAGCAGTGCAGCAGTCTCGCCCATGACCAACGCAGTCACGCCATCGCCTTCAACAAAGCCATGATTCTCAACAGCATGCCCCTAGCCCAACAGGAAAGGGAGATCGACAACACCAAGAGGACCATGGAGGACCTCTACGAGCATACCAAAGCCCACCATAACCAGATACATAAATACATGAAGGAGCTGGAGAACAACATTGAGGAGATCAACGTCTTGCAGCGGGACATGGACAACGCCAGGGACGATAACTACAGCGAAACAGGAGCCGCCGACGATGAAACTAACAAGCCACAAACGGATACGCCGCCAAAGAGGACGCCTACACCAGTACCACGGAGACAAACAAGAGCTGGGGAAACCATCGAAGGACGAGAAATCGGCACACTGCTCAAGACGCTTAAGGAGGACAACCAGCGCATGGCAAAAGGCATCAAACATAACAACGAAGAGGCCACCAACGAGACCTACGCCCTCAGGAAACACCTTCGAGAAGCCGAGGAGCCATCACATGAACATGCCGAAAAGCAACGTAGCGAAGCAACAACGACCAAGCACAACCACACGAAACCCATGAACGGGACCCACAATCCCGAGCTCACCACCGAGAAGATGGCTGCTCACCATGAGTTCTACAGGTAAGAAGCATACCAGCCCTCAGTAGGACAGAGGAGGAGCTTCAGGCTGTCAATGCACCCTCCAAGACAAATCACGCCCAGGAGCTGGCCGTCCAGTCCTAGAGGGAGCTCAGAGAGGCGCAGGATACATTCATCGATAACACCAAGGGCCGCGCCATCAGAGAGTAACAATTACTGCAAGCGCAGATCATTTCAGCGGGCAACGAACTCAAGTACTCCAACAACAACACCAACAAGTACAACACTAGCAGCATCATGATGATCCTCAACGATACGGCTAAAGAGGAAAGTATGCTACAACAGGCACATGGGGAGCTACGACCATGAACAGAGACACATGGAAGCAACGGTATGTGGTGCACGTGGGGAATACCAACATTTGGTCGACGACATCGAGCGCCTGGTCAGAAGAGGGGTCGCAGAAAAGGCACAACAACAAGGCTACCTGCAGAAATTACTTACCGATATGAGCGAGCACGAGCAGCAGGCGCTACGAGGTCGTACAGGCCGAGGGGCAGGTACAGCTCGCCATACAGAGAGCCGACACGGGCACAGCAGAGCGACACGGTGCCTTCCAGCACGGGGTACGAACCTACCACCGGACGGAGACCGAGCGGAGGAGCAGGAAGGAGATGCACGAGGAGCGCAAGGAGGCAACCGAGGAGTACCACCAAGCCCGTCACGATGTGGCAGTAGCACAAGAGCGACTCAACAACGCGGAGATGGCTGAGGCCACCGAGCAGACCCTCAACACGGGTATCCTCACCGACGACAGTGAGCAGCCAGAACAATTGCTCCCACCAGTGCAGCCGTTCACGCCCCACCAGGTGAAGATGAGGAACCGCAGCCTACCCATAGCCAGAGCGACGAGACGGCCAGGGAGACGGACATCTTCGGAGCATTTGCATCGCAACCTGAAGTACCAGAGCCAGGATCGTACTACACTTCTACGCCGACGAGACCACCGATAGCTCCGACTACGCCATCCGCAACACATCAGCCAAACGATCCGCAGGACTGGCCTACACCGATAGCATGGTCGACATAATCCATATCGCCAGGGCAGCCGAACCCTCCGACCGAGATTACCAGCATCGACGTCGACACCCCTTCCCCGATGGCGAAAAGAGACGATGACATCACCACAACGGAAGAGATGACGCCGAAAGCCATCAGCCCGCTACGAGGATTTATCGTCACGCCTGGCAGAGGTTCATTCGTACCACCTGTGCGGAAACACCCTGCACCAGCAACACAAGGAGCTCAAGCACACTAAGGACCCCAGCGAGCCGCATCATATGGTATCCTTTACAACCGATGCATTCGAAACCACCGACTTTGCTACGAGTGACGACGCAGCCGACATTGGTGGGGATGGCATGGGATCCTTCTGACGGTCCCGAAGCGGCGTTGGAACAACTATAGGCCACGCAGCACATGGTGAGTATGGAATACCACCACCTACACATAACCCGTCCAGGTATGACCCACAGTGACGGGACGACCCTGACCTCCAAACGATGGAGGACATACTTCAGACGGGCAGACTACGAGGCCCTGACCTACCACGCGGACCTGTCATGGCGCCGTTCAGGCGGCGTGCAAAGCCAGGCAGCTCCCGCATTCAGGGCGATGGAAAGCTGGAAAGATGGACGACGTAGTGAACACACGGTGACCACTACCATTGCCAGAAGCATTTTGACGGCGCCACAGGGCACCACGACACCAACACGGGCAACGGATGGGACGCGACTGCGACCTGGCGAACAAGAATTAGAGGAGGCTGCGGGATACCGATTCCAACCTCGACGAACGCACGACCACCCTCAGATAGATATGGCAGAAGACCACCGCATAGGTGGAAGCAACATATCGCACACCCGTGCTGAGGGACCAGCTACGGCGGTCATTACCCACCACGTCCACCAACGACGGAGGTCAACCAATGAGGAACCCTGCTCCGTGCGAGAAGGCCATGCGCAGGCAGACCACACAGAGAGGCGTCCAGCGAGAGACGCGGTTCGATCCACCTTCAAAATGAATGACAGAACCGATCGCCGACGTACTCAGACGCGCCTCCCCACCCCACCTTGCAACGTATTTCATTGACCTGCACGAACCAGAAAGGTTCCACCCAGCAGCTATCATGGCACTGGAACTTGCCCCTCCCAGAACACATGGAGTGATCAAGCGGATACACCTAGACACCGCTGGCACCCACCAAAACGACTTCATCAAAGACGCATGGGCTGTGATGATCACCATCGAGGACGAGGGCGGCTTCGCCTACGTCGGGACCATGCAGCCAAAGTCGCGGATTCTACCTCGCCTGGCATAGACAAGGCTACATCGACTACCTCAGAGTTGACGGCTCTAATATGGGCTTGCGCTTGGATTTGCAGCCAAGCACCAGCATACAAGAACCTGCCAACGACGGTCCATACCGATTCAAAAATTGCTATTGGACTGGCAAAGGGCCGATACACACCGGACAACAACCACGACTTCGTCGCTCTCACCATACAGCTATACCGGTTGGTCTCCACATCCACCCAGCTCCACACTGGCCACGTCTATGCACACAACGGCCACCCGTGGAACGAGCTGGCCGACTCTTTGGCAAAGAGACGAAGCCTACGAGACGACGCAAGCCCGCAACCAGAGTGGGCTGACGTATTTGACGCTGAGTACCACAGGAAATGGGAGTGGCTACAGCAAGCAGACGACGATACCCGAAGGGCATACCCCGATTTCACCGACCACGGCTTGAGCGCTGGAGTGCTTACAGCTGCAGCCACACCACGGCAAGAACAAACCAGCAAGGAAGCCGCCGTCATCCTCGATACCATGACCTGTAATGTCCGTTGCTTCAAAGGATCAACCCACACAGGAAGGGAGCAGCACATGAGGACAACGAACTAGAGCTCATCAGCCACCAGTTGAAGCACATGAGCATCCACCTCGTCGGCATGCAGGAGAACCGACTGCCGATAGGTACGACCAGAATGCATGGGTTCCACGCAATCTCAAGCGGGGACGACAAGTACGACCTAGGCTGCTTGCTACTTGTAAACCCCGACCTATAGAGAGCTACACTCGCCCCTACCACTTCAAGCCTTCTAACCTGGCGAGAGTGGGCAGGGCACGCCACCGCCCACTGACCGCCCACTTTGCTTGTTTTTTTTTTTTTTTTTTTTCATAGCGAAGCAAGGCCAGCTGGGTATTCAGTACCCTGACCTGCTGCCTGCTGCCACCGCCCACTGACCGCCCACTGCCGCCGCTGCTCTTGCAACCTGCACCACCCTCAGCCTGTCTCACCGCCTGCTGCCACTTCAACCCTTCGCCGCGCTTCTACACCTCCCCCCCGCCTCTGCTAAGTAGGGGATCTCCGCCGACCACTGTAGGCACCTCAGAACCAGGGCGCTGGCCCAACAGGGCCAGTAGAACCGAAGGAGGGGGGACCCAAACTGCGCCCACGGGCCTCCCACCTTTTCCACACTGCTGCCGCCACGAGCTTGAGTCCCCGCCTCCATCTGCTTCTTCGAGATCATGATGTTTCTCCCTCCATATTTTGATCAACCCTAGTTTGATCAACCCCAGGTTGATCAACCCTAGTTTGATCAACCCTAGCCTGACCATGAGGGTCACCTGGCCCTCGTTTGATCACCCCCCCCATGGCCGACAGGCCCTGGGGGGGGGAAGCTCCGTCGGTAGACCATGCAGCCACCAGGAACCAGGAAGAGCAGGATGAGGAGCAGGAGGATACCGAGGAGGAGGAGGGGGAGGGGGAGGAGGAGGAGGAGGAGGAGGAGGAGGAGGAGGAGGAGGAGGAGGGGGAGGAGGAGGAGGAGGAGGAGGAGGAGGAGGAGGAGGAGGAGGGGAGGAGGAGGAGGAGGAGGAGGAGGAAGAAGGAGGAGGGAGGAGGAGGAGGGTGGGGGAGGAGTCGCCTGCTCCAGCTGCGGCGGTTCGCCGGCGCCCGCGGCCGGAGGGGGTAGGGTCTGCTCGGCCTGTGCAGGCTCCGCCGCGTCAGGTTGCGGAAGGGGGCAAGGCCCGAGGGGACTCTGGCTCGGACGTCGCGCTGCCAATCCACCAGCACGAGCTCCTCCTCCTCCTCCTCCTCCTCCTCCTCCTCCTCCAGCCCTCGCTCCTCTCACCCCCTCGCCTCTCTCTCCTCCTCTTCCGTCTCCTCCTCCTCTCCCTCCTCCCTCCTCCTCCTCCTCCTCCTCTCTCCTCTCCTCCTCCTCCTCCCTCCCGTCCTCCTCCTGCTCCTCCTCCTTCTGCTCTTCCTCTTCCTCTGCCTCGGGCGACTGCGACGGCGATGGCGGCGGCGAGGCGGGAAATCAAATGATCCGCCGGCCCCCTTGTGGGGCCACCAGGCTGTAGGAGCGGGATTCGCAGTTTCCTGTGCCAGTTGTAGCTTGTAGTTTCCAGTGTTGCAGTTCTGCTTATTGCTGGTTACTGTAACTAATTGATTGACCGCGCGAGGGGGGGGAGGCCCAAACCGGCTTTTTAGCACTCCCTGGGCGCGTTGTCTGAATTGCTGGCTCGAAATCGACACCCCTCACGCAGATCCGCGGGGTCAGGGTCCAAAAACACAGGGGATTTGCCACATTTCTGAAATTCGGTGCCACCCCTCACGCAGATCCGCGGGGTCAGGGTCCAAAAACACATGGGATTTGCCACATTTCTGAAATTCGGTGCCACCCCTCACGCAGATCCGCGGGGTCAGGGTCCAAAAACACATGGGATTTGCCACATTTCTGAAATTCGGTGCCACCCCTCACGCAGATCCGCGGGGTCAGGGTCCAAAAACACAGGGGATTTGCCACATTTCTGAAATTCGGTGCCACCCCTCACGCAGATCCGCGGGGTCAGGGTCCAAAAACACAGGGATTTGCCACATTTCTGAAATTCGGTGCCACCCCTCACGCAGATCCGCGGGGTCAGGGTCCAAAAACACAGGGGATTTGCCACATTTCTGAAATTCGGTGCCACCCCTCACGCAGATCCGCGGGGTCAGGGTCCAAAAACACAGGGGATTTGCCACATTTCTGAAATTCGGTGCCACCCCTCACGCAGATCCGCGGGGTCAGGGTCCAAAAACACAGGGGATTTGCCACATTTCTGAAATTCGGTGCCACCCTTCACGCACATCCATCGCAAGGCGTGGTAACCCAAACTGCGAGAACTCCCTCGGCCCTTTAATCGCAAGGTGTGGTAACCAAGCCCGTAAACCATACACGTCTTACCAATCGCCAGGTGTGGTAACCCCTCTTGTGATCAGTTGGTTTTGCTGATTGCGAATCGGCTTCGCATGAAGTTTCGATACTGCTTCACGACAGCGCCAAGGCCTCATGACTTAGCTCTTCCATGGCCCATTCTCCGAGAGAGGGGGCCAGCGGCAGGGGGCGAAGCCCTTACGGATAACGAGACGAGATGGTGCTTCACGAGCGGCGAACGTATCCATGTCCACGCCCTCGCGGTCTGGGTTATTGGGCGTCATCCCGCAAATGCGCGGTCGCACGGAGACGCTCCGAGCAGGGCATCCGCGAAGAAAACGCGCCCCATATCCTCGGGGTCGCGGCCCAGGGGCCCGGCCCACGAGGCCGCGGACATGGATGTGCCTTTCGCCCACGAATGCTCCTTCTTCTTACTTTTCTCGCGCTGCTGTCCGAGGGCCTGGCCCGGGCGCGGGGGTAAGCGCAAGGTCTGCAGCGACCGCACTCTCGGGTGCACGCAAGAGGGATCCTGGAGGCGACGCCGTGGTCGGTTTTCTGCCGCCTTCGGGTTCCTGGGGTCTCTCCCCTATGCCCCGGGACGGCAACTAGACAGCCCGGGATGAAAATTGAGCCGCAGGGAGAGCTCCAGGGTCCAGGACCCGTTTCCGCCACGACCCTTGGGCTTCATGCCAATTCCAAATGCAGGGGCGGGGGAAGGGACCAGCCGCGGGCTACATTAAAAAGGACCCAATTGCAGTGGCGGAAACCAGCGAACACCACTGAGAAAGTCACACCTTCTCGGGCGATTTGCCATCGGCTGCCGCTGCTGGTAATTGAGCCGCAGAAAGGGCGTGAACGGCTCTTTGACGGAGTGGCCCCACACTGAGGCTTTGAGGCCCTCGCTTTGGGCCAAGCAAATGCGCACGATGAACCAGAGGGTTCGACGTCGGTGGAATGGCAAGGATTTGCACGATGTAACCACGAATCCAGAGCATCGTGTAATCATGCCTGAATCGAACTCGGGGGCAGTAGTAGGTGCAAGCAAAACCGTGCACGTGTATGTGTACATTTTCGGGGGCCACATTGGGTAGCTTGCCACCCGAACTTTCGAAGAACAGCGGCTGGGCGATTCTGACGACTCATCCTCGCCATTCGCTTTCTGGGCCAAGCTCTGAACTGAGGTGTTCAATGTCGTCTTGGCGAAGTGAAGAGTATTGCCAGCTTCCAGACTGCAAGCAGCTTTACGGCAATGCTATCCTATGGCTTTCGGTATAACCGAAGGCAAGTGCGACCACTCGCATACCTTGCAATTGTGGACTCAATGGTCCCAAGCTCACAAAACAAATTGCCATTCAAAAGTGCGCGAGCTTCTGTCAATTTGTGGCGCTTGCCCAGGCCTCAAACGCTACGTGCGATGGGCGGCACTGGCGTGCTGAATGGGCCACTGGAATCTAGACGCACTCTGTCCTCCTCCTCCCTCCTCCTCCTCCTCCTCCTCCTCCTCCTCCTCCTCCTCCTGCGCCTGTCCCTCCTGGCTCTCCCAGCGGGTGCCCGTCAAGGTTCGATGCGCGCCCTGTGGTCTGGAGGGTTGTGGCCGCCTGCTCGCAAATTCGACGCGGGCCTGGCTCCGTCAGCTCAGTGCACCTTCTGTGGAGCGGAGCGAGGGTCGATGGGGCAGGTTTCGGTTCACGGACGGGTCTGGGCTCCATAGCTCGGTGCCCGAGGCCACTAGATGCGGCTGGAGCGTGGTTGAGATTTCTGACGATGGATGGCCATTGAGGGCCAGATTTGGCGGTCTCCCAGGGCGTTTTCAAACGGTCCCCAGGAGCGAGAGGTGGGCGGGGCTAGATGCCATCGCCCTCGGCCCCTCGGGAGGCCTGCCACCTGTCATAATTAGCGACCACCTTTCGTTTGTCAATGAAGGGCGAGGCTGGGACCCCAACCTTGAGTGCGGTACCTCAGCCCACGCGTCGATTTGGCGCAAAATCTTCCTTGTCTGCTCCCAGCACGCTCTGCGTCCTGAGTTCCACTGGACTCCTGCACACTTGTCGCTCCAGGGGTTAATCGATCAGGATGCGGGCGCTGGTGATATATGGCGTTTCATGGGTAATGCTTGGGCCGATTTCTTTGCCAAGCTCGGAGCCCAGGACATCGCTGTTGCTGATGTGGCGGTTGCGTCGCTCCAGGCCGCCATAAGCGATTGCAAATTGTCGTGCCAGTTTCTCTCACGAGCCGTCCAGATAATCTGTGCTCGTCCCGAGGTCTCCCAGGCGCCTGCTGCTCCAGTGCCGGCTCGGGCCCCAGGGCCCCGTGCGCCCCAGCTGGTGTTAGTGGCTCATGACACCGTGCCCCTGGCTCCTGGGTCCTCGGCGGTTCAGTGCAGGCTCTGTCTGGCCGTTGCTCGGACCCCAGCCAGTTGCAAATCGCTGCTGAAACCAGGGGCGCGGTGCGAGCCTGGCCCAATGCTGCGCCAGCTAGCGGCTGCTACCGAGCGGCTGGGCTGGCGGCAGCACGTCTCCGGGGAGGGGGAGGCTGCCCTTGCCGCTGCTGCTGCCGCTATGGAGGCGGAGGCGGGGGGATACTTGTTCGAGTGCGACGGGCACAGGATCCACCGTGCAGGGCCTTTCCTGTACTGTGGCCGCTGTGGGGCCCGAGTGGCTTTGGGGTCTCCCAAGTTGGATGCCCTTGGAGCCCCGTGCCCGCCGGCACCCCCGAACCCAGCCCGTCGGCGAGCCAGGGATTGGCTTGCCGAGGGCAAACATCCAGCGTCAGGCGTTCCTTTCTGACTTGTGATGCGGGGGGGAGGCCTGTCGGGTGCCGCCCAGTTCGCCTGAGCTGGGTTGGTGCCGTCAAAACATCGATGGCCTCCCTCCGCACCGTGTAAGTGTGCAATTATCGGTCGAATGCTTCCGGCCTGGAGTGCTGGTGATTTATCACGCTCCCCCGTTTCATTTTATATAGTCGCCGTCGCGTTCCCGGATGCTTCGACGTTCTATGCTGCGTCCTGCGTCCTCCTCCTCCTCCTCCTGAGACAGCAACAGAATTGTCCCAGTGCGACCCTACCTAGGAGTTGGAGCCCCCTAGGAAAGCAACATGTAGTAACAGTAAAGCTAAGCTAAAACTAAGCTAAAGCTAAGCTAAAGCTAAGCTAAAGCTGAGCTAAAGCTAAGCTGAAGCTAAGCTAAAGCTAAGCTAAAGCTAAACTAAAGCTAAGCGACAGCTAAGCTCAAGCTAAGCTAAAGCTAAGCTGAAGCTAAGCTCAAGCTAAGCTCAAGCTAAGCTCAAGCTAAGCTCAAGGTAAGCTCAAGCTAAGCTAAAGCTAAGCTAAAGCTAAGGTACAGCTAAGGTAAAGCTAAGCTAAATCTAAGCTAAAGCTAAACTAACGTTAAGCGACAGCTAAGCTACAGCTAAGCTAAATCTAAGCTGAAGCTAAGCTAAAGCTAAGCTAAAGCTAAGCTAAAGCTAAGCTAAAGCTAAGGTACAGCTAAGGTTCAGCTTAGGTAAAGCTAAGCTAAAGCTAAGCTAAAACTAAACTAAAACTAAGCTAAAGCTAAGCTAAAGCTAAAGCGAAAGCTAAAGCTAAAGCTCCCAGGGGACTGGGGGAACCGCTCCCGGCGGATGCCGGGGGAACCGCCCGGGGCGATTTCCACTGCCCGCCCTTTTAAGCACATAGAGTAAGAACCCTTCTAGGCAGAGCCTTGGTGAAATAAGCTAAGCTAAGATGAGATAAGCAACGCTAAGCTAAGGGGACGTAACTGAGGGAACCGCGGGGCGGATGCCGGGGGAACCGCCCGGGGCGATTTCCACTGCCCGGCCTCTTTAAGCCCATAGAGTAAGAACCCTTCTAGGCAGAGGAGCCTAGGTAGGGAATCAAATCGACACAACACACCCACGGAGCTCCGCTAGGAATGCGACGAAGACGACTTGCAACTCCACTCCCTGGACCAACCAGACGCGCCCCAAACAACAGGCCGTGCTGCGAACGCTCAGCCAGCTCTTCTGCTCCCCCCTCCGCCCCCATCCTTCGTGTGGCCCCCTCGTGCTGCAAATACCGCTGAATGACCAAGGTCTGACTCGAAACATGGATTGGCGAATAGGGAGAGACTGAGCACACTGCAAAGAGATGGGAGGGGTGGGACGTCACATGTGGCGCCAGCGCACCTAGGTCGTCGTCGTTTCTCCTTCTCTTCCTCTTCCTCCTCCTCCTCCTCCTCCTCCTCCTCCTCCTCCTCTTCCTCCTCCTCCTCCGTTCCTCCTCCTCCTCCTCATTCCCCGTTCCTCCTCCTTCTCCCCCTCCTCCTCCTCCTCCTCCTCCTCCTCCTGCTCTGTCCTCTGTCCTCTGTCCCCTGTCCCCTGTCCTCCTCCTCCTCCTCCTCCTCCTCGTCGCCGACCTCCTCGCCAGACTGCGCCGCTGGGCCCTGCTGCAGCATCTGCAGGGGGGCGGAGGCGCGGCGCGGCTGGGGATGTCCAGGCGCCTTCCGACGACGACGACGGCGACGACGACGCCGGAGACGACGACGATGGCGACGACGATGACGATGATGATGACGACGACGACGATGCTGATGATGGGACGACGATGCTGCTGCTGATGATGATGACGATTATGTCGACGATGATGACGATGATGATGCTGATGATGAGACGACGATGATGCTGCTGCATTAGGTGATGATGACGACGACAAGGACGAGGACAATGGTGCTGATGACGACGATGAGGATGCTGATGACGATTAGGATGATGATGGTGATGATGATGACGGTATGATGATGCTGCTGATGGTGACGATGCTGATGATGATGAAGATGCTGATGATGACGACGATGTTGTTGATGATGATGATGATTATGAGGCGGATGCTGATGATGCTGCTGCTGATGATAGCGATAATGATGCAGGTGATGCTGATGCTGATGATGTCGCTGCCGACGCTGATGATGAGGTTGTTGACGATGATGATGATGATGCTGATGACGATGACGATGACGATGATGATGATGATGATGATGATGATGATGATGATGATGATGATGATGATGATGATGATGATGATGATGATGATGAGGTTGTTGACGATGATGATGCTGATGACGATGTTGATGATGATGATGATGATGATGATGACGATGATGCGGGTGATGATGATGCTGTTGATGCTGCTGCTGACGATGCTGATGAGGATGATGACGACGGTGATGATGGTGGTGGTGATGATGACGACAACGACGATGACGGATGGCGATGACGACGATGCCAACGACGACGATGCCTTGTGAGGGCGGTCGCCAGTCGGCAGGCGCCCGACGCCCGACGCCGCGTCGGCGTAGAAGGAGGGAGGAGGGGAGGGGACGACGAGGGGGAGGATGACGAGGCGGAGGATGACGAGAGCTCGGGGGGGGGGGGCAGGCCAAGAAGGGGCTGAGGAGGGAGGCGGGGTGACTTGGAAGAGGAGGAGGAGGAAGAGGAGAAAGAGGAGGAGGAAGATGAGAAAGAGGAGGAGGAAGATGAGGATCAGGGGGAGGACGAAATGGAGAAAGAGGATGACATGATGGGGTTGGGAGAAGGGAGATCTTGTAGGATGGAGGGGGGATGGTGATGATATTGATGATGTTGCTGATGATGATGATGATGATGATGATGATGATGATGATGTTGATGTTGTTGTTGTTGTTGATGATGATGGTGATAATGGTGATGATGATTATGCTGAGGATGATGCTGCTGCTGCTACTGCTGCTGCTGCAGATGATGACAATGATGATGACGCGGACAAGGACGCGAGAAAGATGGGAAAAGGTGGTGATGGGCGGAGAGGGGTAACGGGGGAGACTGAACAAGTGATGAGGCGGGCGAGGCAAATGAGGCAGGATGGGAAAGCGGAGGAGGAGGAGGAGGAAAAGGATAGAAGCAGAGAGAGGGGGAAGGGGTGGATTAAAGGGGGAGGGGGAGGAGGCGGAGGAGGAGGAGGAGGAGGAGGGATGACCCGTGTCAACCCAAGAGGCATCAATGATGTTGCAAGTGTCCCCCCTTCCAAGTTCCCTCTTCATAAACCCCTACAAGAAATCTTCATTGCTGGAAGTGCACTATTGAATGACTACTGTATGAGAAACCTCAATCCTGCCAAAACCAAGTTCTTGGGATCCCAACGCCGCGAATCAACGTGACTATTGCGTACTGATGGCCCTAAATCGTGCCAGAGCAGAATTCTGGGGACTCCAACACCGCGAACCAACCTCACTGTTGCGCCCTGAAAATCCTAAGTGGTGCCAGAGCACACTTCCTGGGACTTCAATCCCACGATCTCTGGTATCTGCTGCAAGCATTTAAAGCAAATGTGCGCGGCGCTAAAATTAGAACACCATTGTCAAACTGAAGCGGCCTCCGACAGTGAAACGGTTGCGACCTGTTCAGACGAATGTGCGCGGCTCAGAGGCGAGAGTAGCATTTTGAAAACGACGTGTGCTTCATGTTTGAAGCTGTTGAAAAGCTCAAGCTTCAGAACCATCAATGGCGAGGAAGTATTGGGCGAAACGCCCATCCCGGCCAACCGACACGTCTGGGGGTGCGACAGAGAGGAGTTATCTTCAAGAAACAGGATGGAGGAGGAGGAGGAGGAGGAGGAGGAGGAGGAGGAGGAGGAGGACCTGACCGTCCAGCCGCGCGGCCCGCTGCTGCGTCGATGGCCGCGAACTCGCCAGCTGCGGCTGGCCGTGGCGGTGCAGTCGCTGCCTCTGCAGGAGCTGCTGCTGCTGCTCGAGGAGCAGATCCTGCTGCTCCTGCAGCTGCTGGAGCTGCTGCTGAGTCTGCTGCAGCAGTGTCTGCTGCTGCGGCCGCTGATAAAGGCCGCCCTGCTGCTCAGCGTCGGCACGCGCCTCCTCGTGCTGCAATGCGGAAACGCTGCACAGGGCGGCCAGCAAAGTCGCAAAATGGATCATCTCACAACGTTCGGTCTCAGAACTTGTGCATGCATGGAGTCAGGACTGGCGCTGCACGACCGCCTTTCGAGCCGCCAACCGCTCAAGCGACGAGCGCCAATGCACGCGGAGACGGAGGCAAGCTAGAGTGGGCGGGAGAGGAGACGAGGAGGTGAGGGGCGAGGGTGCAAAGAGTCATCGAGTTCTGTATACCCATCGCCCCTCGGGGGTATCAAAAAGACACTCGGAGGAGGCGAGGGACGAAGGCTCTCTGCACCCTCGAGTTCTTTTCAGAACCGTGGGCGCCGCGGGGCCCCGCCCGCGGCCCACTGCGGCCCGCGCCGGCGGGCCCGTGGGCCGCTGTTGCGGGCCCGCGGGCCGTTGCCCCCGGGGGCCCGCTGCCGCGGCCCCCCCCCCCCCTCCACTTCCGTCTTTTGGCAGCTAGTGCCAGAACCCTCAGTTCATGCGCGCCCGCTCGAGGGCTGTGCACTTCCCGTATGGCTGCTAACTCCTGGGCCCCTCATCCCACGCGCACCCGCTCGAGGATCGGGCACTTCCCCCGCATTCCCAGGCGGTGCTCCCAAGCGCTCCAGGGCCCCCCAAACAACGATCCCTCCTTACAGACAACGGATGACTATGCGTTCCGAGCTTCCAAGACGGCCCGTGCAGGCAACCAAGGACACCAAGATGGCCCAAGATGCCTCGAAGACGGCTCACAATGGCCCCACGGCGGCTGAATTTCGGTTCAAGACGGTCCAAGATGCCTCCAAGAGGGCCCGAAATGGCCATAAGAGGATCTCCAACAGGGCCCGAAGAAGCCAAAGCCATTGATTCACTCTTCGGGCTTTTGGGCGATGTTCGTATTCTCGCCTTTTCGGGCTGCCGTCAGCTCAAGACGGCCCAAGAGGGTTCCACGATGGCCCAAGAGGCATCCAAGACGGCCCAAGAGGACCTCCTGTGGGACCCAAGACGGCCTTTAGAGGCCCTTCGACGGCCCAAGACGGCGCCAAGACAGCCCTCAGACACCCACCATACAGCCAAGGGGGCCCCAAGACGGCCCAAGAGAGCCCCAAGCCGGCGTAAGAGGGCAGCAGGACGGCCTAAGAGGGCCCCAAGGAACCCTCAAGACTGCCTCACAGGAGGCCATGACAGCCACAAGATAACCCAAACGAGTATCATCATCATCATCATCATCATCATCATCATCATCATCATCATCATCATCATCATCATCATCATCATCATCATCATCATCATCATCATCATCTTCACCACCATAACCACCATCATTTTCATCATCGTCGTCATCGTCATCGTCATCGTCGTCGTCGTCATCGTCATGATGATGATCATCATCATTATTATTATCATCATCGCCGTCGCCATCATCACCAGCATCATCCGTATCATCATCATCGTCATCGACATCATCATCATCGTCGGCATCATCACCACCACCAGTACCACCACCATCACCATCACCATCACCATCATCATCACCACCATTACCATCACCATAACCACAACAACCACCACCATTATCACCATCATCATCAGCACCATCATCATAATACTGATCATCATCATGATCATGCGCATCGCCAACATCACCACCACCAACATCATTATCATCACCATAGATATCATCACCAGCAACCCCGGCATCATAACCACCATTACCATCACAATCATCATCACCGTCACCAACAACATCATCACCACCACCATCGACATCATCATCACCATCATCACCATCACCATCACCTTTATCACCATCACCATGATCACCAACAACGCAATTATCACCACCCGCTATCATCATCATCACCATCATCACCACCATCATCAACATCATCCTCACCATCACCTTCATCACCATCATCATTATCATGCCCATACGATGGTTTCTCCGAAGCCAGTCTCGGAATGCGTTCGAAGCGAAGAGGCAGCGCCGCGTGCGACTGGGGGCCGCGGCAGCGGAGAGAACATTATCTGAATTCCGAGCTGCCGAAGGGCCCCTCGGCCACGGCGAAGATGTGCAGCTGAAGTCAGGGATGGGAGGGTGGGAGCTCGTGAGCCGAAGGCTGCGGAAAGCAAGCGTTCGGCCTCCCCCCCCTCGAAAGGCATTCAACTTCAATAGAAAAGACCAGGCCCACATGATGGTTTCTCCGAGGCCAGTCTCCGAATGCGTTCAAAACGAAAAGGCAGCGCCGCGTGTGACTGGGGGCCACGGCAGCGGAGAAAACGCGATCTGAATTCCGAGCTGCCGAAGGGCCCCTCGGCCAAACCACCCCGAACACTCCGGAGGGCCACCCATTTTGGATTAGCAACCTAACCAGACAAGCGAATCTGACAGAGCTTGAGACTGCAACCGCGCGTTGACGAAACTGCGGGCCCAGCGGGACGCAAATGGCTTGGGAGAAGGTTGCGCCACCAAAGTCCACAAGGGCCTCCCCGGAGCACGTCCTTTTGAAATATGATGTGGCTTGCCTGTTCTGCTGCAACAAGTTCGCGAGCCCGAGCACTGGCGAGCGAACGCTGAGACATCTACGCGGAACCCCGAAAGCCCTGTAGGCTTCTTCCAAGGGGTTCCGTCCTGACAATAGTGTGTGACTGCCCAAAATGCGTGTGGCTGCTTCCGAAGACGCTGGAGCGATGGAACGAGCCAGAGACGCGACATAGCTGGATTCTCAATCGTGAACGGGATCTGCATGCGCCTACAACTAGCCCGGAGACGCTCACACAATTTTACAAGCTTGTTGGCCATATCAATCTGAGCCCTGTCTACAGGATGCGTCACTGCGGCCAGACGCAAGATCTCCGTGTTGGACCTCAGGCGACTCGGCCAAGACCCCGCTTCACCTGGAGATCTCAGCGGCCCCGTGTTCTTGATCCTCGTCCAGGTCTGGCACGGGTCGCCGAAGTGCATGCCCCGGATCAGACCAGCATCCAGCCACCATCGGAGCAGCCTCGCTACCCTGGGAACGGTGAGGTCCCAGTCGGGCCCCCAGGTGATGTCCCACTCGGTCACCAATGCGCCCTCACGCCGCAGAGCGGCCGCCAAGATACCTTCGCCCGAGAACACCTCTACGAAGACAGGTGGCGCCAGGAGCCGCCTGCGGCGAGGGCCCAGCAGCTTCCTCAGCGCCAGCTGAGGAGGGGCGCCAGCCGAGCGGGGGCCAGCAGGGCCGCGCGCTGCACCGGAGGATGCGCCTTCTGCATCCTCTCGTTCCGCGGCCTGACTAGAGGTACCTGGCGACCGGGGCGTCGGACCTCCAGCGCCCTCGCAGCTTCGCGCTGGCCGGGGTCCGCCGCTTGAGGGCCAGCTCGACGGACGGGCCCGAGTGCCTGAGCTGCTGCAGCTGCGGGGTCAGCACCTCCAGGCCAGCGTCGACTGCCGCCTGCTTGAAGAGGGCGCTGACCTGCGCCAGGGTGAAGGGGAAGAGCGGCGCGCTCGGGTGCGCCGAGGCCTCCAGCCACCGCGGGGCTGCTGTCATGAACGCGTAGAACGGCGCGTCGAAGGGGACAGCCTCGTCGTAGACCTGAGTCTTGCTCGGCGTCGCCAGCTCCCGCGGGTGAAGGACCAGCGACCAGCCCTCGCAGGCTCCGCTGGGCGTTGGCGGGATCAGGTGTGGCCCCAGCGCCCTGAGGGCCTCGGGCGGGCGCAGGTAGCCCGCGAAGGTCACCGGCACGTAGGTCGCCGCGCGCGTCTGGCCCACGTCGATCAGCCTCGCCGCGACGAGGGCCACGACCTCCCAGGGCAGCGGGAGCCGGGCACGCGCAGGCACCCGTCTCCTCCAGCCGCGCAGAGCCTGCAGCGCCCTCGGCAGCCCCAGCCCCCCGCGAGCGAACTGCGGCATCATGAACTTCAGCACCGCCAGCATGTGCGCGCCCCGCTCGGGGTTCCAGCCTTCGGCATACTGCTGGTCCATCCACTGTGCCAGCAGGTCGTCGGCCGTCTCGGTGCGTTGTGCAACCGGCGCGGGCGCCAGCCAAAGCGTGAACTCCTCCCGCAGGCGCAGGTACTTCGTCCTCGTGGCGACCGTCACCGAGAGGGCTCTCAGCACGTGGCCCGTAGAGGCCCGCAGGGGGGCGGCCTCAGGCGCTCGCGCCGCCGCTCTGCCCGCGCGCCTGGCCGCTGCCTCGGCTGCCTTCACCTTCGGGCGAGGGCCCGCGCCGTGGCGGCTCCGCGGCGGCCTCGCCGAGATAGGAGCCGCCGCCGGCGGCCGAGGCTGCGGGGTGGCGCCTCGCGCCGGCGCCGCCGGGAGAGCGGGGCTCCTGCGCGGCGGCCAGACTGGCGACTGCGCCCCGCTGAAGCCGCGCCCCTATGCGAAGGGGCTGGCGCGACGGCACGTCCGCTGGGTTCGCCTCCGACGGCGTCCAGCGCAGCGCCGCGCTGGCGCCGCCCGCAACGGCACGGGCGGCCCACTGGCGGCAGATGTGGGCCATCCTTGGCCGCGAGGAGCGGCCCTTCGAGAGAGCCAGGGCGACGCCGATGCTATCCGAGAGAAAGAGGACACGATGGCCATGCTGTTTCGTATCTCGAAGTAATGTTTCAGGGCGTGTATCAAGGCCCCCCCCTCTTGAGGCAGTGATGTGCTCCTCTCGCTCCCAAGACCCACTAGAGATGGCGATCCACTCGCCCGAGACGTACTCCACATCCAGAGGCTCGAAGCCCATGGGCTGCAAGCGATCAGTCGCTGGAATTTCTAGGACATCACGTTGACGACGTTTCCGATTCGCGTCGATTGAGCTGTCGGACTTCACGATGCTCCGCGGGGCCCTGCGAGCTACCGAGGTCGTTCGGCCTCGACGGCGACTCGGTGTCGAAGAGGCTCTAGTTGGGCTCCGGGGGCATCTTGAGCTGCTCCCGAGGGGCCTTCGCGTTGGGGTCGCGGAAGCGCCAGCGTTCCTGAACGCGACCAAGCTTCTGGACAATGCTTTTATCGAACTCTCGCTCGCACACCCCTCGACCCCTCTCGGAGGCATCCGCGCGCGTGACTCCCCCCGGCCACTCGGCGCGCAGGTCCGCCAACGCCAGCGGCGCGACGCCCGTGGCCCGCGCCAGCTCCCACCGCACGCTGCGCCACCGCTGCCGCGACGCCTCGCCCGCCTTGGCGATGAAACGGTGCGCGGCAGAGAAGATGGACGGCAGCGGCCCCCTGACCAACAAGACGACAATGTAGTGCCCGACCACCTGCCTCACCTGCTGCGCCGAGACCTCTGGCGCGTCCAGGAGGGCCCGCGTGGCGAGGATCAGGCGCCGCGCCCTGCGCGGGGCCGGGGGCGCTGACCCGCGCTCGCGCTCGCCATCGATGACCCGGCCCAGCAGCTGCGCGTGCAAGGGCGCGCTCTCCTCCTCGTGAACGGGGAGCCCGCTCTCGCGCAGCGTCGCGACCATGTCGTTCTTCACCTGCTCGGTGGTGTCGCGATCCAGCGAGCGCGAGGCGAAGTTGTCAACGTGCTCGAGGTGGGCGCCGCCAGCCAAGCCAGGCCAGATCTGGCGGTCCACCGCCCTCGTCGCCGTCGCCAGCCCCGCCCGATCAGCATCCGACTCCGACGCCCGCTGACAGACGGCCAGCGCGCGGGTCCAACCCGCGGGCAAAACCGCAAGACGCGGCCACAACAGCCCGGACTGCTGCTGCCCGTGGCCAGCCCCCCGGCCCAGCCTCCACGCGTCTATCGGCGGGGGCGCGAAGTAAGGCCGCCAAGTGTGCGGGGGCTCCATGTTGTAGAAGGCGTCCGCGATGTCTGCAGAGGCCGTCCACAAGCTCGCGCCATCGGGCAGCTCGATCGCCGCCAGCGCCGCACCCGTGGCCAGATGCACGTCCGCGGGGTCGCCGAACCAGAAGTTGGCGGGCTGGGCGCCCACGGCGAGCCGCTGCCGCCCGCTCTTCTTGGGCGCGCTGCAGAGACCCACCTCGTCCATCAACTCGCCGGGGTCGCTGGCGAGATCGATCGCGCCGGCCTCCAGCAAACGACTCACCGGCGCGGCGTTGACGACGGCCCCGAAGAATCGGATCCATGTGGGGCCCCCTGAAGCCAGCATCCCTTTTCAACTGCAGAACTTCGGTCTTTGACAAGACCTCATCCGAAATATCGCGATAGACGGAATCGAAGACCTCGGACTCCAGAAACCGCTTCAGCGAGACAGGACAGTTACCTGGGGGCGGCAGCGAGAGCCGGGAGACGCCCATGTTTACGCCCTGGTCGACAGCGCGCCGTCGTAGGACAGAGCAGCCTGGATCTCCTGAAGGGCTGCCAAAGGCTGGAGGTCGCCCGGCGGGGGGCCCAGCTGCGAGACGGCGTCCGCGATGCGTGCCAGACAGCGTTGCTGCGCCAGCGTCGCGTCGCCAAGCGGCATTGAGCAGCCCCCCCCCAGCGCCGCTGAGGCCGCTGAGCGACTCCACCGCCTGCCTGGCGAGCCACGGCGCGGATGCGGCGCGGCGCGCCCGCCCCCGCGTGCAGCGCGAGCGCCTGGCAGCCGGTCCGCCGGGGTCGGCGGCAGCAGGCGCAAGCAGCGGAAAGATGTCCCGCTGGCGCCCCGCGCCCGCGCCACCGCGCCTGCTATGAACACCCCCAGCAGCGCAGGCATCCGCCGAGGCAAGCCCAGTTCCCGCAGCGCCTGGAGAGGCTGGGCCAGCACGCCCCTCAAAGCAACATGTCATCATGACTTCGCGCCTCCGGCCTTGGCCCCAGAGGCGGCCTTCGCTTCTTCTCGAAGCTTGCGAGCGTTCTTCTTCAACTCACTGACGCGCTCGAGCTCCTTGCCCACCGCGTCGAGAAGCGCGGGGCAGACCATGCTGCTCGGGCGGCTGGAGGGCCTGTCTCGCCCATGAAGGCGCTGATCTCCTCCTGCGGCACCTTCTGCTGCGAGGCGTCCTGCTCGCGCTGCTTCTCCTCCCAGAAGTGCTCGATGAGCTGCATCTTCCGCAGGAGGCGCTCGACGCCCACGAGGTTCGACAGGTTCACCTCGTCGACCGTCGCGAGGTCCTCCAGCACCGTGCTCAACGCGTGGTGCTCCGCGACGCCGTAGTCCGAGGTGCTGAGCCGCTTCCGAGCCTTCCAGCTCTCGCGACGTTGGATCGGCCCTCCCTCGCGCCGCAGCCAGGACACGCGCCAGGCGGCCGAGCGCGGCTGCAGCGCGAAGAGCGGATCCACCACCTCCCTCGCGGACTCGGTGACGGCGAGCCAGATGCGCGGGCCCGCGCTGCCAGGGAGGCGAGCCGTCGTCCGAGGATCGGACCCGCGCGATGATGCCGCGCCCGCCAGCCATTGCCGCCAGCACGATGCCAGAGATCGGGCCGACCTGCGCCGCCGTCCCGAAGCTGAACGACTCGACGTCCTCTGCCACCACCCACGCCCAGCCCGCGGGCGCCTCCCCGTTGGGGCCGAGAGGCGGCCCTCCGTCGTCCTTCCAGCCAGGCCCGGGCTGCGCGCCCACGGCGGGAGGAGCCCCGCCGCGATGGGGGCCCCAGCGGCAGTCGCGGGCGGCGGGGCCGCGGCTGGGGGGGCACCCAGCGGCACGACGGCGGCCGTGCCGGCGGCAGGCGGCGGCGCTCCAGCCGCCAAGGCCCTCGCCGCAGGCCCCCGAGCAGCTGGCACGGCGGCTGGCACCGCCGCCGCGGGCGCTCCAGGCAGCAGCCCACCGCTCATCGGGAGGAGCGCACCACCCGCAGGCAGCGGAGCCCCAGGGTGGCGCCGCGCGAACTCGGCGTTCGCCTCGGCGGTGGCCGCGGCGAGCCAGGCAGCCTCGCGCGCCGCCGAGGGCGCCCTCCCGAACCTGTAGCTCGACTCGGGAACGATCCCAGGCGGGGGCGGCCACCTCGCCGCCGAGAAGCGCACCGCGGCGATGTCGGGCACAGCGGCCAGCAGCCGCTCCGCGTAGACCATGTCATCGGGCGTGACGATGATGACGTCATCCGTGAGCGCCAATTGTCCGACCACTCTCCTCTGGTGGAGGAGCGGCGCGCCTGCCACGTTATACAGCACCCAGGCCCACGCCTCCGCCATCAGCGGCAGCCGCCAGCGCTAGGCGCGAGGGAGCCCCTCCAGCCTGCGCCGTGCCCTTGCCCTGCGGCTTGGCCGAGAAGCGGAACGGCACCCACAGGCGCAGCGCCGCGATCGCGCCCAGGGCGCCGAACGAGACCCCGGCGAGGCCCGGGGCCAGGCAGGCGAAGGCCACCGCGCTCGCGGTGGCGCCCACGGTTGCCCCAGGGCACGGCGGGCAGGCCGGGCACGCGGGGCAGGGCAGAATGTCGGTCGCCGGGCAGCGCGCGACCCAGGCCTGCAGCGCGGGCACCCCCCAACCGTCCAGAACTCCCAGCAAGCCCTCCGGGAGGCCCAGCCAGGGCATACGCCGCGGACCGCCGCGGCGCTCAGCTCGTGAGCCGAAGGCTGCGGAAAGCAAGCTTTCGGCCTCTCCCCCCCTCGAAAAGCATCCAACTTCAACAAAAAAGACCATCATCACAACCATCGTCATCACCCGCTATCATTGTCATCATCATCGTCATCACCACCATCATCATCGCCACCACCACCACCACCACCATCATCATCATCATCATCATCATCATCATCATCATCATCATCATCATCATCATCATCATCATCATCAGCATCATCATCATCATCATCATCATCATCATCATGATCATCATCATCATCATCAGCATCAGCGTCAGCGTCAGCATCAGCATCAGCATCAGCATCAGCATCAGCATCATCATCATCATCATCATCATCATCATCATCATCCTCATCCTCATCCTCATCCTCATCCTCATCCTCATCCTCATCTTCATCCTCATCACGGCTTTCCCAAGCCTGGAGATACAAGGTGTCAAAAAGGATGGCCTCCCGCGCCTACACGAACAGTCGTTACCCAGAACACTGGGTTGGCAAGGTGCCGGGACTTACCGCGAGCAGCCGAATATTTTTTCATGCAGGGCGATTTCGCCTGCACCTGGGCACCAGGACCATCACGGATCGATCCAGTTGGAGACTTGCTACAGAGATGTGGGGTCGAGGGCTCTGGTCGTGACTTCCCACGATGTTGCATTTTTCCGCGACAGCCCGTACGCTGCACGACACATACTTCAGCAAATAGGCTGCACAGCATAGATGGCCCCCCCCCAACCCACCCACCCACCCATACACACACAGATAACAGAACCGTCCAGGATCTGAAGCCTCCTGGGCATTTTCCTTGACGAACGCCCACGCCGTAGGAGCCAGGACTCCAGGACGACACACCAACCGGTGGGGGGACCCAGGGCGGAAGCGCGGCTGAACTGGCCGCGCGATTGGCGCCAACTCCATGCGACTGCAGCGTTCGCGGCCCCAGCATGGCTCTCCTGGCCTCGCCTCGGCAGCCTGCCCCCATGAGCCGCGCGCCTGCCCAGGCCCAGTTCCTGCACGGCACCACCTGGAAGCGAACTCCACCCTGCCTCAGATCTACACACACACATGTGGCCGCCTACGGCTGCACCGCCGCACCCGTGACGCGGCCCCACGCCAGCCGGGGCCCGGGGGCGAGGAGGTCAACGGCGGCGGCCGCGAACAGGCGCGCGCGCGCCGCTCGGGCCGGGAAGACTCTTTGCCGCTCGGCTCGGGAAGACTGCTGGGCCCCGGGAGCTGCCCCGCTGCGAGCGGCCCCCTCTGAGCGAGGCCGGCCAGGAGCTCGGCTGCTCCAAGGCGGGGCACTGCGGGCTGGGGCCCCGAGGACGGGACGGGCTCTCGGGCAGAGCTTCTGCACGGTCTGAGACCGCTCGCCCACCGGGGGCCCCCGCTCTCGGGCCCGCGTCCCTGGGCCGCCGAGGAGAGGCGCCGAGGGGGGAGCGCGCGAGGCGAGGAGCTCCCCCTCGGCCTCGGGCCCTCCGGCACGGCGCCCCGTTCCTCTGCAGGTCGCGGGGCTGGCGCGCGGCCAGACCGCCTACGTCCTCGCGGTCTTCTCTGGGGGGGCGTCCTCGGCCTCGTCGTCGGCGGGGCGCTTGCCGCCCAAGAGGCTGTCGATGAGGCTCCCCGGGGTGACCGCGTCCCCGCCGTCGTCTCTGCCCTCCGCCCTCTCGTCCTTCTTCCACCACTCGCCGTCGTCTTTTTTCTCGTCCTTCTTCTCCCACCAGTTGCCCTCCTCCTTTTTGTCGTCCTTCTTCCACCAATCGGCGTCGTCCTTCTTGTCGTCGCCCTTCCTCTCCCACCACTTGTCCTCTTTATTGTCCCAACTGGCGCTCTTCGTATCCCAGCTGTCCTCCTTGCCCCAGCCAGAGCTGCCGCCTTTCTCGTTCTCCGCGTCCCTGAGGTCCTGCGGGGTGCTATCAATTGCGTCCTTGATATTTACTGTCTCATTATCTAAGCATTGCGCTCAGGGGCCCTGGTTTCTTCTCTACGCAGGTGGGTCTGGGGGCGCGTTCTTTTTTTGGCCGTAGGTCGCGAACATGGGTTGCGCCTTGGGGTGCGCCATTGGTTGCGCGGATCTGATGCGGCCCTGGAGGTGCGCGGAATGTGCGTGGCCGTAAGCGGCGCCCATGGGTTGCGCCACGGGTTGTGCTCAAGGTTTCACGCCCTCCCCCAGGAGATTTTGCTGGCCATGGGCTGCGGTATAGCTTGTGCCCATTGGTTTCGCACGCTCGCCCAGGAATGTCTGGTGGTCATAACCTGTGCCCGTGGATTACGTCACAGCTTGCGCACTCTCGCCCAAAGATTTCTGGTGACCATAAAGCGGCACCGACGGGCTGCGCCATACGTTGCGCCCATCGGCTGCGCCCAGAATTCCCTTGTGGCCATAAGTTGCGTGCGTGGTTGGCGCTCATACTTTCCTTACTGTTGATTTGGTGGGCCGGCTTTGCTTTGCATTGCGCCAGAAAGGTTTCACCAATTCACTGTCTTAGTGACTTGGGTCCGAACTGTTTTGGGCCCGCTCCAGTAATGCATGCTTCTGCTGTTGGCGGTCTTGAGGAACGGGGTGCCACGAAGTGCAGATATTCAGTGTGCCGCGGGCTGCGCTGAAGGGTTTCGCCATGAGTGCGGCCGTTGGCGCAGACGCTTCGGTGCGGCCATGGCTTGCGCCCATAACTTGCGGCCACGTGGCGCCGATGTGCCAATGCGGCGATCAGTTGTGCCATGGGCTGCGCCGTGGGTTGCGGCCACGTGGCGTGATGTGTCGGTGCAGCCACCAGCTGCGCCCCTGGGATGCAATGGACTGCGGCCACGTGCCGCTGATTGTCCGGCGCGGCCACGATATTGTTCTGCGCTGCATTGCCTTGCACCGCATTTCGCTGCATTGCTTCGCATCGTTCCGCCGCCTCGCACCGCTCCACGCGAGATAGTATCGCATCGCTGTTTGGGGTCCGTCGCTGGACTCCTCTCGGCTTCGCTCCCGAAATCCTGCGGGATCGCCTGCCCCGCCTTCTCCATGATGCCCCTGATGTTGGCGGCCTCCTTGGAATTACCCGTGGACATCAGGAGCGTGTACGCGTCGCCCTTGTCGTTCGCCCGCCCCGTGCGACCGATGCGGTGCACGTAGTCCTCCGCGCCCCTCGGGGCGTCGTAATTGACGACCACGGTAATGCTTCTGAGGTCGAGTCCTCGGGCAGCAAGGTCAGTTGCGATCAACGCCTTGACCTCGCAGTTCTTGAACCTCGACATTGCGTCGTCTCGCCCCCTCTGGTCCAAGTCTCCGTGCAGCTCGGCAGATTTGATGCCCAAAGACTTGTCCTGGTCAATCTCCCAAGCAAGATCCCGGCACATCCTCTTCGTGTTGCAGAACACCAAACAGGCTCCATTCCAGCCCATGTCCTTCAGGATCTTCATCAAAGCGGCCTTCTTGTCGCCGTCCGATCCGCAAGACACGATGTGCTGAGTGATATTCGTGTTAGTGGTGATATCATCGGAACCTATCTGGATGTGTGTTGGATTCTTTATGTAGGAATCAGCTATTTGTCTACATTCCCGGGGCCACGTCGCGGTGAACATGGACGTTTGTCGGTCCTGGGGCACCTTACTGAGAATGTCCTTGATCTGAGGCTCGAAGCCCATATCTAGCATGCGGTCAGCCTCGTCCAGCACCGCATATCTGACCTGGTCCAGGTTAACCACCCAGTTGTTGATGAAGTCGTTCAGGCGCCCTGGAGTTGCGATCAAGCAGTCTGGGCCCTGCTTTATGGCCCACTCCTGGTCCTTTTTGGGGGCGCCGCCATAGGCGCAAGCAGCAGATATGCCGACCGGTTTGCCAAACTTCTCCGTGTCGCTGAAGATCTGGTAACAGAGCTCGCGGGTCGGCGTCACGCACAGCAGGGCGGGCCCCTTTGCGGTGTCCACCTCGCCCTTCTTCTTGAGCCTCCTCAGCTTGATGAAGCCCAGCAGCAGAAACGCCAGCGTCTTGCCAGAACCTGTCTTCGCCACGCCTACCAGATCCTTGCCAGCCTGCAGCACCGGCCATGCGTACGCCTGCACCGACGTGGGCGCGGCGAAGCCGCAGCCCTCGGCGTCGGTGCTGGTCTGCAGGAAGGCGATGAGGCCCCCAGGGAAACCCTTCACGCCGATCACCCGGTCCCACGTGTCCCACGGCTCCACCTGGCAGGAGCAGTCAGCACCGAATCGGAACATCGGACCGGATCGGAACCTGCATCGACTCGGGCCGCACCAGCACAGAGTCGGAACAGGATCACCACGCCGCCACGCGAGCGTCGGGACGCATCGGATCGTGGGGACATCGGAATCCAGTCGGATCGGGCCTGCCGCAATCGATGTCGAATGGATCGAACGAGTCGATATGGACTCTCTGGTCAATTCTGGAAACACCGAACCCAAACACGTTGACGCCTCGTATTGACTTCCGCCTCCTCCTGGCATCTTCCCCCGGAGGGTTCCCCGCTGTTCCTTTCCTCGCAAGCATCCACATGCTTCGGTGTTGGCCCTGTCGCTCATACGCGTGCCGTTCGCATCACGAACAAGGTGCAAACGGAGCGCTAAGCAGAGACAACGACGCCAATCCAGAAGTACTAAAGCGTTGTGCGTGCATCCCCTGAGGATCCGCCGCCGTTGTACTTCTGCCGCGTTTCATCGACCTTCCACTGGCGGAGCAGGCTGCTGTTTTACTTTCGCTGGCCTTCCGCCGAAGGTGAGACGCACCGAAGGCGAGGTCACTTCCCAAATGCGCGCCACCTGCCCAGGATCAGTCAACATCGACTCGAGAAATCGGATCGACTTGGACTGTGCGTCGGATCGGGATGCATGTGCACGGGGTCGAAACCGAATCGGACCGGCCGCGCCAAGATGCACAACTGCGCATGTGAGCATCGGGTCGCATCGGATCGTCGGAACATCGGAACTGAAGCGGATTGGGCTGGCCGAGATCGACATCGAATCGGATGGGTCGGATCGAGGTGGACCCTGCCTGCCTCCCGGAGGCGGCGCCGGCTGTCCCCAACAGGTCCGCAGCGCAGCACAGGGCGAGCTCAGCACCCCGACCGCAGGGCAGCTCGAGCTCTGGCGCCTGCCGCCAGAAAGCGGCACGGGGGCGTGGAGACACCCGCGGACTACGGTGAGGGTGTTGGATGAGGAACCATTGCGTACAGTCAGAATCCACAGTAAGGGTGCAAGGTTAATTCAGATGCGAGACCCGTGGCACTGCCGCTCACGACTTAGACCTCCTTGGACGTCAACATCGGCCCAGGATGGGCCGAAGAATCAGGGATGCAAGCGTAGCCTTAATGAAGCAGCGCATCCTTACTGTAGATTTTGACAGTAAGGAATCCAAGATCTGCAAGCCGGTGGAACTCCAATCGTGGGTTGGCCAAGGATATCACCGCCACGCTCGTCAGATAAGAAATCCTCCAGGGTCTGAAGCCTCCTGGGCACATTCCTTAACCAACGCCCCCAACGTATCATGGGGGCCTGTCTTGAGGGCGGCCAGGATTACGGCAAGCTCGTGTCGTGACGAGTTACGCGTCGGACTCCCGTCCCACCCGAATCGACCAACCTTCAGCGATCGCGCCGTCCCGATAGCGAGATCGCTGCTGTTCGCCGATTCTGGGCCACCGGCGGCGTTCAGTCTTCAACGCCCGCGCCAGGTTCGCCGCCGCGTCGACACGACAAGTATCTACCGCACCTCCAGGGCCTCCCTGTGAGCAGCCCATAGCTTTCCCAGCTCCGCCTGATCGGTGATGTCCCAGGAGCTGGAGTCCCATACTTTGACCACGTCCTTGGAGGAGGAACAAGCACATAAAAACGACATTCGGAGGTCCGTGTGGATTTCTTGGGTCGGCGCTGATCCCCCTCCTCTAGCACGCAAAGCGCGCCAAGGGCGGCGCCAGAGGCGCCAGCAGGGCGGGTCCAGCGCCGACCCAGGTAATCCGCGCGGACCACCGACACTCAGTTCTGTTTATGCAAATGCTCGTTACCCATCACCTCAACAGAGGTCTTGGTTATTATCTAGACGCCGCCGACTCTCTTTTCGCGCCTCCCTCCTCCCTCCCTCTCCTCACTCGCATTCAGACCCACTCGAACTCAGACTCGCTCACACTCAGACTCGCTCACACTCAGACTCACTGATACTCAGACTTGACACCCAAGTTCACTCATTTTCAGATGCACTTATACTCAAATGCGCTAACAACCAGACTCACTTCTCACACTGAGTCTCCGACACATTCAGACACACTCGGACTCACGCACACTCAGGCTCGCCTCACATTCCACTCGTGAGGATGTCTCGAGCGAGGCGTTGGTCTCAGCACCCCGATGGTGGAGCCGCCAGGGGCCCGTTCGCGCCCAGATTGTGGGGATGCCCCAGGCGGCTTGCTGTTTGGCGGTTTGGGCTTCGGTGCCAGATTGTGAGTATGTCTCGACCGAGGCGAAGGTTTCAGCACTCCGAGGAAGGAGCCGCCAGCGGCCCATTCGCGCCCAGCTTGTGGGGATGTCTCAGGCGGTTTGCCTGTTCGGTGGCTCGGACTTCGATGCTTTCAGAGCAGATTGTGAAGATGTCTTAAGCGAGGCGCTGGTTTCAGCACCTCAAGCGGCCAGATAGTGGGGATGTATCGACCCCTGTCCAGTCAGAGCCCTAAGATCACCTCGATGTAGGGAGAAGGACGGCCGCCATGACGGATAAGGGAGGACGGAGGAGGAAGGATGAGGACGCAGGAAGAGGGACAAGGGAGGAGGGTGGAAGAGAAGGGATTTGATTTTGATTTGCACTCGGGTGATCGTCTGCCGAACACTCCTGCCCGTGGCGCCGAAACGACGAGCGAGGGGCCCGAAGGGAGGGCCGAAAGACGCGAGGGACGGACCAGGACCCAGACAGAGCCGACCGAGGGACCGAACCGAAAACAGGGACAACGAAAAATCGAAGGCCCGAGACGTCAAGCGATGCTGGCAAGACCTGGCAATTAAATTTGGAGCCCCTGTCCTGACTCCTGGGCTTTCAGCCTCAACCTCTGGCCAGGCGGCAGCATGCAAACAAAACAGGACGCAGCAAGGCAGCGGAGAGCCCTTTATCTCTTCGCGAGCCTGGGCTGCGCGGGATCAAAGAAAAGTCACAATGGAAGGAATTGGCGCAGTCAGAACAAGGGACTGAATACCATCGCCTCAGCATCGATTCCTTCCCGTGACATTTCGGCGCCATTCAAAGCGCAGCAGAGAGGCAAACCCCTGATGTCGCCCGCTGGCAGGCGGAGCAAAGTCTTTTCTCTCTGCGAGCCTGGGCGGGGGAGAGGCGAAAAACAGCACAAGAGAGGATGAGTGGGCGCAGGCGGAGCGGGTGCCTGCTTCTCAGCGCCTCTGTACCCACTCATCCTCAGGCCTAATCGACGAGCCCTGACGTGTCGGCACAGGGACATTTCAACTAGCAGAGAGATTCGTGGCAACAGCTAGAGAGGCATGCCATGATGTCGCCCCGCGCGGCAGGCGGAGCACGAGTCTTTCTCTTTGCGAGCCTGGGCGGGGGAAGGCGCGACAACAACATACAAGGGGATGAGTGGGCGCAGGCGGAACGGGCGCCTGCTTCTCAGCGCCTCTGTACCCACTTATCCCCGAGCCTAGCCGACTGCAGACGTGTCGGCGCATGACAGAATAGATAACGTAAGAGTCGGACCGCCCCCCACCTTCCACCTATGTTAACCCCAAGACATCTACGCGGGCTCTAGAAGCCATGCAGGATCAAACAGAGCCTGGCAATTAAAGATATCATGAGGGTCAGGAAAGGCATATATAACGTTGACATTGTCAACGGCAGTGACATCGCCGACTGGTTGATCAGTGCGGGGGCCACGTCCATCACACATGCGGCGGAGCCGTGAGATGGTTCCAGGGGCTCGTGGAGGGCCAGTGCAGGATTTCGTTAAAAACAGCCACATTCTTACACGAGTAGCGGCCGCAGCGGCGACAGAACATGATATTGTTTAATCGCCTGAGTACGTGCCCACCGCCGGTGGGAGAGGAGCACTGTGATCGCAATAAGTAGCTCTTGGAAACCGAGCTAGCCCAACAAGTTACACAGCGGAAACGGCCCACCGAAGGGTCCCAGAAATGCTCATGCAAGGCCCCAGAGGAGGCACCAGAGAGGACTAGGGGCGGGACCGAGGGGGCAGGAATCTCATCAGAATCCGCCGCCCAAATCTTTTTGGGCACATTCTTAAAGATCCACGCTATACAATGACCGATATAAACACCAAGATTACGCACAAGCAATCCATAGCGCTTGACTCGGTCGTGCAGGACCGTGTCCTGAGAGTGTAGGTCCGCACCTAGGTTAGCAAGTCTGTCGGCCTGCTTATTACCAGCCGAGGTGGAGTGGCCACGCACCTTGGTGACCTTAATTAGGTGATACCCGAGATCTGAGGCCGCACGGTGAACCCTGACCCACAAGGATGCATGGGTGGCCCAGCCGTGCGTGGTAGCTTCAAACCCCATTGCCCAGCCGTCAACGACATACTGGGCATCCGTGACGTACTCATAGCAGTCGGAGGGGGCAGCATGGGTGAGATAAAATAAAAACGCATAGAGCTCAGGCCCTGGGGCATCCTGGGTGAGAAAAGGATGCGCGCCGTAAGCTCCCGCATTGAGACGAAGCCGATTATTGGCGAGAGGCTCACCAAAGACGTTTCGGCTACGCGGGGCAAATGAGCAGACGCCCCATCCACAGCGGAGAGCGAGCGGCGAGGGACCATGCTTCCCCGAGCCGTCTCCATACGCAGGCGACGAGAAAAAGGTGCCGTCGGCGGCACCTTCCCAGACAGGGTCCGGGAAAGGTGGTGCGAGCAAGGAGCTATAGCGCGGGTCGGGAACCATGGCAGTGGTCCAGACAGGGTTCTCGCGATACTGCTCTATGCAGCGTGTGAGGGCTGGAGTCGGGCCGAACCAACGACGAAACTCCAGAAGCCCATCGCACTCGTAGAGGGTGTGAAACACGGGGTCAGAAGGGACAAGCTGACAAATGGGGCACCGAGGTTTAAAGTATATGCCCTCAGATATAAAGCCCCCCAGAGCACGTTGCTGGAACACCCCCCATCCTTCAGTCCTTGATGACAAAAGGGAGAGTAGAGGAGGCAGGAAGGGGGGCCCAGACAGGTGACTGAAGGATGGGTGACGCTCAGAGGCCTGCTTCCAAGCCCAGACAGTCGCGTCACGAGTCACCAATGCAACCACCTCACGAGGGGACGTAGACGAAATATCGACATCGGTTCCAGGAGAACTCCGCCATATTGTGGGCGAGGCCGCCGACCACCCAATCCGTCGCAGAGTGGCTGCCAAGATCTGTCCTGGGCCCTGCAAGTCAGTCCACGGGGTATCTGGCGTCACCTTTGTGTAGGCTTCCTGGAACACTTGGTCTATCATACCGACGGGCAAGAGAGAATCCCATCTAGAGACAGTCCAGAGGCGAATAACTTCCGCATGCGCATCAATCGCAGGGTCCGTAACACCATGCAAAGCCAAATCCATCGTGACGGACCGACGCTTACCTGTGCCAAGTCCAGCGTGGTATATAGTACGAACCTGACGAATCTGATGGCTAGACAGACCAGCAACATCGATGCCGTACATGACCGTGGGCCGCAGGTTGGTGTTTACAATGCCTGCAACCTTCGCACCAGCTCTCTTTAGCCTCAGAAGGCGTCGGGCCTTAGACATGGCTTTCTTCAAACGACCACTGAGGACAGGACGAGAGCGACGCCCCTGACGAAGCTGATAGTCAATCCCGAGGTTGCGACAGGAGAACTTGACGGCACCAGCGAGACGCGGGGTTTCAGCTGCAATACTCTGGGCCAACTGGGGGTCGGTCGCCAAGAACACAATTTTCTTCTCAGAAAGTGGCAAACGTGCAGAGAAGGTCAGCTTGCTCATCAAAAGGTGTGACGCATCAGGGCCCATTTTGAGCAACTCCCTTCCCGTGCCTATCCCCAGGACCTGGGCGTCGTCGGCGACGAGGCCAAGATGCATATTTGGATAAGACTGGAGAGAGGAATCCAACTCAGGCATCAATAAAATACGCATAAACAGATCGGCAAAGGAACAACCATCCACAATAGTTTTACTAGCCCTGACCCACTCCCCGGCGATTCGGCGCAGCGCGACCACACGCGGGGATCGATGCGGAGACAAGAATACCCTCAAGAGTGCCGGGTGAAACCCAAACTCACTAGCTCGTCTAATGAGAAGTTTATGGCGAACCTGTTCAAAAGCCTTGTGGATGTCGAGCATAAGTGCAATCGCAGACAGGCCCTTGGACGCAGCAAGCTCCGTTAGCACGCCCATGCGCCACGCGCATGCTTGACAGGAGTGACCGCGCACACCATGCACATATGGACGAGGATGTAGGCGCGCCCACATAACACCGTACGTGTGCCTGAAGAACCGAGAGAACGTGCGCACACACGTCGTGAACAGTGCCACAGTGCGCTCGCCGCCGTCAGTCTTCGGTATCAAATTCATGATGAACACAGCGAGAATGGGGGGACATCTACCCAGTCGCAGAACAGCCCGCCATATGCCGAACAAGGCCAGAAGAGACGAGTCCGACAGGAGCGCATGGTGACGAGGATGCATCGAATCCAGTCCAACCGACGTGCGAGCCTTGTATCTGCGACACATCTGTCTGTACTTGTCCAGAGACGGGTGCGGCAAGGATGCAAGGTCATCAGGAAGTATCGGCGGAAATTCCAGAGCAAGGCAAGGATCATCAGGGTGCTCCTTCATGGGATCCCAAATAGAATGCCAAACTTCTTCTCGCGCCTTAAGATGATGCTGCGGCGTGCCGACTGGGGCGTCTGGGTTCGGGGTGGTCTTGTCAAAAGATGCCCAATCCATCGATCCCTTGACGAATCGGTGCGCAGCAGAACCGCCTTCCTGGACAGATCGGATGGCCCATGATGTCCAAGATTGATATCTCTGTGCCGATGCAGCACGTTCCAGAGCAGACGCAGACTCAGCCAAGACGCCACGCAGCCAATCGATGGAACCGAGATCCAGGGAACAAAGCCTATTGGCATAATACCTCCACCATGACCAATCAGGGGGAGGACCTCCGTCACGCGACGAGGGGCGATATCGGCGCAGGGCTTGACAGGCTCTCTGATATGCGGGCCACAACTGCTTGTCAGCCAGATACAGAAGAGTGCCAAGACGGTTGGAAAGATACCTCCAGAGCCTGCCTTCATATGACGACACCACACCTCCAGGAAACAGACTGGAAACCGAAATCTGGATAGTTGAAGGGCGTTCGCCTCACTTGGTGTAGTCCTGCGGATCTGGCAACTGGAAAAGGTCAACCAACTCCTGAGCAGACGTCTTCAGCCAAGAAGAAGTCAGGCGATCCAGGTCTTCCACAGCGTTGACTGCTTCAGGGTCAGGAAAGGCATCCCAGGAAGGCGGACAATTTGTACACCCCACGGGCCGTATTACAGGGATATGAGGAGGACGTCGAAAAACATAGACCAAATCAGAGTGGAGATTTCCACGAAGAGTGAGAACCACAGGCTGGTACTTGGGGATCAGGGGCGTTTCCCAGACCTCACACTTGACTGCGGACGCAAGCAAGGGGTGAACCGCAAAGTAGTCGATCAACGATTGGGCACCTGCGGACTCATAGGTATGGCGATCTGGCGCGACAATGACCCCACCTACGAGCGTTAAGAAGTCCGTATTCTGCAAGTCCTTGGGAGACATATTCCAGTCCCCTGATATCACGAAGGGGGTAGAGATAGTCTTCATGACTGCTGCAACCTGCATCAGAAGCTGGGCGTTGCGATCGTCAGCGCCCTCCCCTGTGTGCAGATATGCATTTGTCTAAGGAATGCCTGCATCAACAACCCCATGCCAGAGCTTCAGGATAAATCTCTCCGGAGGGGGCAAGGCGACAATCGGATCCAAGACCACATCAGAGAAGGACCTGGCGTAGTGTGAGACATGACCCACTCCCGAGCTCAAGCCGCCTTTCTGAGTACTGACTGAAGGGTGAAGGTGCGCATGGAACCCATGCTGATGTGCACGATTGACAGCGAACTCGGTCGCCTCTTCTGACCGACAGAGTTCTTGAAACCCAACAGCATCAAACCGATCAGGATAAGCCTCCAGGAAAACATCTGCATTATACCAGGAGGTGACATTCACAGTGACAATGACCCAATCACGACGAGGCTTCTTCACGAAGGCTGGCTTGTCGGGCGGGGTCGCCGATGTGCTAAAGGTCAGACGGGCCCTTGGCTTTGGAGCCCTTGGCACTCTCCTTGCCAGATTCAACAAAGAGGGCCTTCTCGATACCCTTGGAAAGGCTTTTGATACCCGTAGGGCCCTGGGCAACTGGCTGCTCGTGCACCGCCGCTGCTGGGGCGTCGGCGGAGGCAGTAGCGGCGGCAGCCAACGGCGTACTACTTCCTGACTGTCCCGATGGATCAACAGCGACATCAGGGGCGTGCGCAGGACGTTTCGGCGAAGGTGGCAATGAAGAAGAAGAGCGGGGAGGGGCCCTAGCAACGCGCGTTGGGGCCCCCTGCTGGTCGACAGACATCCTGGGCTCCTCCGACTGGGACCGAGGCTCGCTGGCAACAACAACAGGAGCATAACCAGACATAACGATACCCTGAAGGTCACGCAAGGCCTGAGCAAGCTTCTTGTCTCTCTGGACTGCCTGGGAAGCTGCGAAGACGTCCGCAACGGCTGACAGATCTGGGGGTGTGTCACCCTCGGGGTCTGGCTCATTCGAAGGAAGATCCTGCAACTTAGACTGCCACGTAGCCATATCCTGGACAACGCGCTCCTGACGGACACAGAGGGCATCTTTGTCACTCTGGAGGTCAAGAATCTTGCGGTCGATCTCACGAATCTGGCTAGATATCTTATCCAACTTCTTACTGGCCCAATGGTGACGCTGCTTATAGAATGCACGCTTCTGGGGAACAGTGAGCATGTCAGACTTCTGTGCAAGAAGATGCTGCAACTCTTCCTGGAGACCCAAAACCTGATCCCGAACGTACTTGGTTGGTGGAAGCAAGCGAAGGGACTCCAACTGGCCCGGCAAGGCCTTGATAATCTGATCAACCTGCGTAACCGAGAGCTCATTGCCACTGATATCAACACAGCCGCCATCAGCGTCCATGTCATCGTCGACATAATCAGCCCAAAAACCACGATCACTGCCGAGACCGTCGTCGCCAGAATCCTCACCGAAACTATCCTGCACTTCCTGTTCCAATGGAGCCTGAAGACGTTCATCCAAAAACCGAGCTGGGGGAGTGTCAGTACCATTGCGCACATCACGATCATGAGCACGAGCACGGGGAGGAGACATGACACGATCATTACCTTTGCTCCTGCCCTTGCCGTCTTTGTCGCCCTTGCGACCATACTTTCCTGAACCCTGTCCTCTCGAGCGGCCAGGAAAGGGGGTGTTACAGAACTTGCACTTCTGGCGGGGGTTGGTGTCGGGGATCCATGATGTCTTGCCAGCATCGCGACAGACGAGACACACCAGATATCCCATGCCTCCAGCGCGCGCGAAACTCAACGGCCCGACGGGCTGCACTCTCGAGAGACAGCGACGGACGGGCCAAAGCTAATCGTGATTCGCTATGTTACTTTAGCTTCACACGTTTAGCCTTGAGCCAAAATGGCTACGGAGGAAGGGAAGGGAGGGGACACGAGGAGGAGGAGGAGGAGGAGGAGGAGGAGGAGGAGGAGGAGGAGGAGGAGGAGGAGGAGGAAGGAGAGGGGATGGGGGCCTGCTCACAACCTTTCTGTCTGTGAGTTGTCGTCGTCGCTGTCCCTGATCATAGCTGCCGTCGTCGTCGTCAACGTCGTCGTCGTCGTCGTCGTCGTCGTTGCCGTCGTCGTCGTCGCTGTCGTACTCGTCGTCGCACTCGTCGTCCACTCGGACTCGCTCTCGCACGCAGGCACTTACGGCCAGACGCTCATAGCGGGACGTGACAGGAAATGACGTGCACATATGGGAACATCTGTGTCGAATCGTGCTTCTTCATTTTCTAGGAAGGCGCATGTAGCCCACAGTCCCTTCGGTAAATAATTTCCAGGCCATGCACTGAGCCTCCGGCTACCGTTCGGGACGATTGGGGCACCCACGGAACGCTCCCGGCGAGGCGCTTCTGCTGGAGAGCACCCCGAAGTGAGAAGACCTCCGCGAGTAAACGAGAGCACCCGAAAGGCTCCAACACGTTTTTCTCCCTCGCGTCCTTGGAGAAGGATGAGTCATGAAGCGACGGCTCTGTGGCGTCTTACCCCAGTTGGTGAGCCCAACGTCCTGGTCCCACCGCCCTGGTCTCTGGAAGCGCGCATCTCTTGAGTTGCACAAGGAACCTCCGGAGGCCACGCGCTGGACATGCATGCGGAAGTCCCGCGCACATGGCCGCGAAAGGGCCGAGCGCTGGCAAGACGCGCGGCCAGGAAAGGGCCGAGCGATCCAGCTGTCGCCTGGGCCCGCGACGCCGTGTGCCCTGAAATCCGATGTCGCGGCACAAATGCAGCAGCATGGAAAATCACGACCCTGGCCTGGATCCACCCTTTCTGTCGCATTTCCCGAGCCGAGCCGGATCGATCCGTGAGGACCCTGGGTGCCGAAATCGGGCGAACCGCCCAGTGTTTAAAACGAGTGACGCGAGGATTTCAGGGCACGTCATGTGCATTTAAGACGAGGAGGAGGAGGCGGAGGAGGAGGAGGAAAAGGAGGATACCTACCCCATCTGCCACTACGACCCGACCCCCAAGCTACACGACTGACCCCTATACATTCCCTGCTACGGCCAGCACGAAGCTGATCAAGCTCAAGGATGCCGTCAAAGCGGACTCACACCAACCACTACACATACCGCCCAAGCAGCCGAACTTCTCACGATACGGCAACGACATACGCTCTTTTGCGGCACAATGCCGCGACAACTTAACATTCAGAGTACAAGTAGTCCAGACACACGCCCACATCACCACGCTGATCGCAGGAGGACAAGCACCACTCAACAATGCCAAGATCAAAGCCATACAAGAAGTAGCACAATGGCTTAACACTTGCCACGACGACCACGACATGAAGTACAACTGGGCAGTACGACTACGCGACACAGCACTCCTACTACAACACATTTGCAACCCACAAGACCCAAGGCCACAACCTCCCAGCAAGCGCGACGACAGCGACAGCTCCAACGACAGGGGCAGCATCACTAGCACAGCACAAGGGACTCAGCAAATACCAAACAAACCACAGCCACCACCAGTTCAGCCCTTTCTCAAACCACTTGCACCAACTCTACCACCATTTTGGACTGCTGACAACAAACCGACCAACCCAACAAACACAATGAACGATAAACACAACCCAGTAACGAAACACCAAACGACACAGCAGCCACTGCAACCTAAAGTGTCCACACTACCTGCAACCACGCAACAAGACAGCACTCCACACTCGCAACAAAACCATAGCACAATACCAAGCAAGCCCATGCCAAATATACGCAGCAACATACTGACCACTGTAATCACGACAGCACTAAACCAGCAAACGTACACATCACCACCTGCGCACCTAACCCAACAACCGCTGAACAAGCCTAACACTAGCAACACTACAGCAGAGGCAACCACACCTGCACCAGCATTCACTGCAATGATCACATGGTCACCGTCGTACATATACATACCGCCACACCCTCCACCACCTGCACTCATGATACCGATCATATACCCGCCTGGGGAAGACACTAACACACACACACCAGCGAATACAAACCATCCCGTGGCGGCAGCTAGCACCGCAGACACTAGCGACACAGCAGACTTACTCCCCTACACAAGCCGCACAAGCAATTGCAGCACATCAAGAAGCAGCTCGACGCGGGAATCAGCATATACACACATTCGATCGACGTGCCATCTTCATCCACAAGACTGGTGACCCAACATTCCAGAACTACATCGACAGAATACGCGGACACCAAGCTTGCTACGAGGCATACCTCAACAGCCTCAAAGAACACACAGTGGGAGCACCATTTAGGGAGCCATCGCCCAAGCACGTGGTAACGATACACAAGGCTGCTCACAAGCCCCAACCGACAACCACTACGAACCAACCGAGCCAGACATAACAACCGACCCACAACGCATGGTACACGGCAGGCCACCGCAACTTCCACATCAAACACTCCTAGTGGGTCAATTACCGCAGAAGGACCCATACTGAAAGGCAGCACAGCCATTCAGCAAGCAGTATGTATACCATTACCACTCACATGCAATACACCGTCCCTCTTTCTCCTCGCGGCTCCTCTAACACGTCAGTGGTACTTGCTAATGAAAGGTTGGGTGTTAGCCTACAACACCCTGGGTAGCAGCCTTAGCATTGCTTGTTGTTCTTCTCGTGCACCTCCCTTGTCCTACACCCTCCTTATCCGCTTCCTCGAGGGCCCAAAGCCAAGGGTCGCAGCCCAAATATTGCACGCTCTTACTTCTGAGGCCGAGGGTTAACCTTCAAAACCCCATCGCACACGCAGCCTCGGACACAGCCAGGCAGCACTATTTCATTGACTGCCATTGTTTCAGTACACATTGTACTGACAGTCAGCAGCGCACAATGCACACCTACACATGCAGCCTCGGACACAGCCAAGCGGCAAGTATGGTACTCTCGCTGTGCTACTCGTGGAGGTGGAGGCTTACATACTCTTATTGCAAAGGTCTCGGAGGAGGAACTTACTACATAGGTTCGGGTTACCCGGCAAAACCCTGTGTAGCAGACCAACGACCGCACGCGTTTTCTCACAGGTTTGCGGTAAACCATAAAATCCACCTTGCAGCGCACAGAGTACTAGCAGCACGGTAGCAATACCGTCTACGCAGCAACAATACCTCACACACTCTCATTAAGTGTTTCTTTTATGTTGCTGCACCAGGCCGTCGTACACATCTCCCTTGCCCTCCATACTCCTTATTCGCATCCTCCCGCTCCCCTCAGGTTCGGGGAAAACCTGCAAAACCATGGGTCGTAACCCAACGATTGCACGCTCTTGCTTTTGAGGTCGAGGGTTAACCTCCAAAACCCCATCGCACACGCAGCCTCGGACACCGCCAAGTAGCACTATTTCACCGACTGTCTTGTTTTCAATCCACACTGTGCCGACAGCTAGCAGCGCACATAACACACCTACACATGCAGCCTCGGACACAGCCAGGCAGCAAGTATGGTACCCTCACCTTGCTACTCATGGAGGCGGAGGCTTCCATATTCGGAGGTGTTAGCGGAGGAGGAACTTACTACATAGATTCGGGGGTACCCTACAAAACCCTGGGTAGCAGCCCAAATATTGCACGCCCTTTCATTCCAGACGTTAGGGGTAAACCTTGCTACGCACAGGGCTATTGCAGCACATGCGGTACACTTCTCCTCCCTTCCCCGCGCGGCTCTGACACGATGGTGGTGTCTTACCACAGGCAGGTTTGGGGTTACCCGACAAAGCCCTGGGTAGCAGCCCCAGGATTGTTTTTTAGCTTCGTTGCATCTGGTCAGCCTGTAACGCTACAGGCCAGCAGCCACACGGCCAGCCTACTCAAAAGGCCAGCCTATAAGCACCTTGCTCATACTTTCTAGTTGTTTGTCCCAAGCGGTTGGACCCCGCCCTCCCCAGTCGGCTTGGGTTTCCTCTTTCTCCCTGCCCTTGCCTCTGTTCCCTCTCTCCCGCTCAAGCCTTCGGGGCTCAAAGCCCTGGAGCCGACCTCAGGAGGTCTGGGCGCCCCCTGGGCGCCCGGAAGCGCGCGTGCGATGGCCGCCTGGCGCCTGGCGCCGGCGGGTCCCACACGCGGGCTGGTCGCGCTGGCTGCCGGCGCGACCGCCTACGACTGGCGCGGGCCGCTCAGCACCGCTGCGGCCCGCGTCGGGCGGGCCAGCCCAGCCGAGGCCCGCGAGGCCCTGCCTGGGCGCACCGTGCCGTACTACGATGACTCCGAGTACGGCGCGGAAACCGACGAGCTCGAGGAGGGAGGTGAGGCTGCTGGCAGCACCCAGGCGCCGCCCGACAGCGGGCCGCCGGGCGCGCCCCCCCCGCCGCCCAGCCACGCCGCCGGAGGAGTCGACAACATCAGCAACGCCACCGGCGGACTCCGTAAGGGGGAGTCATGGATTGGCGGCTGGGGCGTCTGGGCGCTGGGATGGAGGCCTCTGGGTGAAGGCACCTGGGCCTGGCGCTTGAGCGGCATGGGCGGGGGCGCGTACGAGAAGCTGGACAGCCTCGGGAGTGCCTTCTCGACCCGCGCCGAGACGGGCTGGCTGACCAAGGACGGCGGCTGGTTGTTCTACGCCCTCGAGAAGCTGGGCTTGACGGTCTTCGGAGCTGCCTGGCCAGTCGTGGCGTGGACGTTCATTGTCCTGGCCTTCCTCGCGATGCTCGCTTTCCCCACCCACATTTGCCGGGCGCTGTTGGCCCCCATGTGCCGCTGCCCTCTGGCTGATTGGTCTTCTGGCGCGGTGCTTCAAGTGCCGCCGGCGAGAGCCTGGCGACGCAGCTGCCGAAAGGTACCTGCCGCCGGCTCCGCCTGCCCTTACCCAGATCCACTGGATGGGGCCAGAGACCGGACCTGCCACGACCACCGAATACTACAGCAAGAAGGTGAAGGGACGTGGGACAGGGAGGAGGCCCAACGACGTGCTGGTCAAGATTGACGACCATGTCGCTCGCGTGAGGATCGACCTCGCGGAGCCCAAGCGGATCGACCGGACGGGCCTCCGGGTGGATTACCTGAGCGTGAAGGGGGCCAGTTCACGTGCGCTCCGCCAGAAGCTGGAGACGCTCGAGGGCCGCTCGATCCACCTGCGCCGCAACATGGCCTGTCGGGATCGGCCCGGGGAAATCCATTGCAAAGAATGCGCCGCGCTGGACTCCGAGGCGATCGTGGACATCGGCTCCCATGCCAAGTTCACCTCTTGCCGCGGCATCTTCCTACTCTGGCGAGCTTTCGCAGATCTCGGGCGCGGCACCTGGCGGATCATTGTGTTCACGTATTGCATCTTGTCCTGCGGCTGCTCTTTCTGCTGCCGGCGACGCCGCCGTCGCAAGACAGGAGCTGCGGAGCCAGGCGTTGCAGGAAGTGTCGCAGAGGTCCTCGATCAGGAATCTGAGTCGGAGGTGGAGGCTGAGGACAAGCCATGTGAAGCAGTTCGGGTGGGCATTATACTTCGTGGAGGCGCGCGCCCCCTGGCCCCTGACGGCTGCCGTGGCGCCGCAGAGGCTGGGCCAGCCACTTTGCTCATGGAGGACGGACAGGCTTCCGATCTCCCGCCGCCCAGCGACGGGAGGAACTCCTTCGCCCATCTTTGCGCCCATCATTCGCAGGTCTACCGGGCCTCGCGGTATCGTGACAAGTGCTCCCAGGTGACCCGCTACCGCCAGGCGGTCGGCAACGCCGAGGGCGTGCCACTTTGTCTCCTTCACCTGGGCGGAGAAGCGGGCAGAGCGGCGCAGGCCACGGCTACCGCCCCGAACCGCGGGCTTTTCTCAGGCTTGAGGCGTCGGGCGGCCCGCAGCCGCGGCCCTCGGGCGCGCGAGCCGGGAGCCCCTGCAGCAGCAGCCCCCCCAGCAGATGGAGCTCGAGGACCTGAAAGTCACCGTGGGCAGGCAGCGCCAGGTCCGCCCCCTCGCGACGCACCGTCTACACCACGGGGTCCGCCTGCCAGCGTTCGGTTCGAGGCTTCACTTTCACCGAGGGCGCCGCTGCCGCGGAGTGCCAGCCCCGCCCCGAGCGAGGAGATCGACCAGAGCGATCATCTGGTACTACGAATTCGGGTACAGTGGGCAGCCGGCCCGCAGTGGATCGTGTTCTTGGGCAAGTCAAGACCCGGGGAGGGACCGCTGGGGGACGGTAGCCTGACCGTGGTAGACGTCGAGGAGCCGCGCAGTAAGGACCGCTCCCCGGGAGACCTCGAGCAGATCTGCTTTGCCCTCAAGACTGCGGGGGTCGAGCACGCCCCCGCTACCAGCGACCAGGGCAAGCTCCCCACCGGCTACCTTGAGGAGCTCTTGCACCACCCGCCACTCGGGGCGGAGGAGCTGGGGATCAGCGCGCACGGCGTCGTCGTGAGCAAGTTCGCGTGGGAGAAGCTGCACCCCTGGAACGGAGTCCCAGTGGGCGGGAAGGCCAAGAGGATCAGCCGCCCCCAGTGGGCCCAACTCCGAGCCCGAGGCGACCTTCTTGTGTGTCAGCACCCAGCCGGCGTCTCAGGCGACGCCAGTGGCGTACCGCAGCCCGTCCCTGACGGGATGGGCGCGCAGCTCAAGAAGCACTGGGCGAGGCTCGACCGCAGCAGCTCCCCCAAGCCACCCTGTGGCGTTGGGTGGGGCCTGGGCGAAGAACGCGATCAGGCCCCCCCCGCCCCACGCCGCTCCTCTCGCGGCCCTGGGAAGGCCCCAGAAGAGGAGAACACCGGGGAGGCCATGCTGGGGTTGCATCTTGCAGCTCATGAAGGAGGGTCAGATGATGCTTCCGCGCTGCAGAGCGTTGCGGCCGGGTACGACGAGGACATCACCGTCGTCCTGGAGCATCTTATCAAGTACACTCAGCGCCTCATGCGCAACAGCGGAGCCGATGAACAAGTCAGGTATCAGACACATGTTAACCGACGGGAAAGAATGCTGGAGCGCGTCCGGGCCGAGAGGGACGAGGGCGTGAGCCCGCCGCTCGCCAGCGGCCTCCTGAAGCTCGACGCCGAGCGCCGCCCCGACACCGGCCAGGAGCCCAGCCAGCCCGTGGCCCCCCCCGGGCTAGATCCAGCAGCGAGTGCCCCGCCCCTACCGCCGCCGGCCACCCTGCCTGGCGTGCGAGTACCGGGCGCCTGGCGCATTACCCCTCCGGACCTGATGCCCGGCCTCGTCCCGAACCTCGGGCAGATGTTCACCAACCGAGGTGCCTGCGGGCAGAAGGGACTGGTCAAGCCCCCAGGGCAGCCTGATCGGAGGTATGCTGCAGGAGCTGGAGAGAGCGACCCCTCGGCCGCCATCGCCACCTACGCGCAGGTTCTTCAGAATGGCCAAGAGCAGCAACACCTGGACAACATGCGGTTGCTGCAGGCGGTGGACAGCCTACGCAGGTCTGGTGAGGAGGAGAAGGTGGCGCAGCGGGGAACCCTCGGCGCCATCGGGCGAGCCGAGGAGCTGGACGTATACCTGGCCCGAGGCTGCGACACCCTCGACGTGGAGGTCTGCGGCGCACTGACCGGGCGGGAGCTGTTCCACGGACTCAAGCGCGCCTGCGAGCATGCCAAGCACGTGATGCAGGCGGTGAGCTGGCCCACGACGGTGACGAACAGGATGGCATACGGCATCGCCGCCTTCTGCTGGGGAGTTCGGGGCCACAAAGACCTGGCCGAGTGGTCGGTTTCCGTGGCGGACTTCCCCCATTGCAAGGCGGAGGTGTTCGACGCCTGCGCCATGCCCACTTCGTGCAAGCTCGAGCCCCGCCCCCGGCACCCAGTCGTCTTCTCCCAGTGGGTAAGGCAAGCCGAGAACGCCATCACCGTCTTCGGTCTGGTCTACGGGCGCATGCACGAGCCGGAGAGGCGTCGGGCCTTAGAGACCCTGCGTCTAGCTTACGAAGAGGGCGACGTGGCCTTCCCCGCGGACTACGTGCACAGCCTCTGGGAGGAGCTCGCCGCAACCTGGTGCGAGCAACTCCGGGAGAAGCGGAGGGAGGTATGCCGCATCCTGGGCCTCACCAATCCGCGCAGGGAGGACATCAAGACCGTCGCCCTCGCCCCGACGGGGCCGACAGGGAGCGCTTGGTTGACCTTCCCGAATGTGTGCGACCTCGACGCGCCCGACGGCTACTACCAGGTGGTATGTGTCCCTCGCCAGGCCCGGTGGCTCCAGAGGTTTCTGCATCAGAACCTGCGCGCTGGACCACCAAAGACCCCCAAGGCCGGGAAGGCCGACGAGCACGTCTCAGCCGACCTGGAAGTACCCACGGGGTCTGGATTGGGCCCTGGGAAGGCGGGGGCCGCCGTTAAGAAGGCTGCGGCCAAGAAGCGGCCCGCCGCCCCGGCCTGCCCAGCGGGCAAGGCGCTGACCTCCAGCGAGATCGGACGCTCCGTCAAGCACGCCCCCCGCGACAAGAATGGGAAGGTCATCTGCTGGGACGCCTGTGCCTGGGCCGGCTGCCCCAAGGCTGCGGGAACCTGCGCCCACTCTCATGAGGCCATCAAAGGGCTCGGCAGCCTCGACTGGACGGTGCAGGCGCAGCTCATCAGGCGCGGCGGCCTAAGGTCTGGGGCGAAGGTCGACCCCGCCTCGGTCGACGGGCGGGTGGCGCAGCTCAGGCCAAGGCCGAGGCGGACAGCAAGAGGGCTGGCGGAAGCGCCGGAGAGGCGCCCGGGGCAGCCTCAGGAGGCAGCCGGGCGGGAGGCCCGCCGGCTGCCTGGGCCCCCCCCGCCGCTTTCGACGACATCCAGACCACCGCCCTCGAGGAGGAGCCCAGGCAAGCGGAGGAGTTCAGGCAAGCTCAGGGCTGCTAGACGCGCACGCCCACGAGCCAGCGGTGGAGGGCACCGGCGAGACGATGCACCCGGCCGCCATCGAGAGGCGGAACATTAGAGGATCCTAGAGGACGGGGCCCTCGCGGCCCTGGGGGACATCAGCGACTACTTGCACTCCCACGTCCTGGCCAGGCTCACGCCCGCCCGCTTCGAGGACAGCCCCCTAAGCCTGGAGGAGATCCTGTTGGAGGCAACCCGTGACGGGGGGCCAACCCTCGCCGAGGAAGCAGGACGAGCCCTCGACGAGATCGGGTCAATGGCCGGGCGGGGCATCACGCAGGACCTCAGCATCGGCAGCGCCACCTGGGACGAAGAGGCCGGGGTAGGGCGTGGGAAGCTCCCTGTGCACGACCAGGAGTGGGACTACCTCGACTTCCAAGACGAGCTCCACCCCGACGAAGAGATGCGCACCCGACAAGGGGGGAGACGCAGAGCTCAGGCAGTGCCTGGTCCTCCACATCGCGGCGGCGCTGCTGTGGGAGGACAAGGAGCCTGATGCGCCGGCCGTGAAGGCCTTGGCTGCTCAGCTCCGTCGAGAGCTCTGGGACGGCGCTACCGCCGCCTCCGCCGCGCTGGGGGGCGCGCCACCTTTCGTCTCCCCGCGCGAAGCCGAGCTCAGGATGCACTGCCACGACGTCCAGCACCCTCACCACGACAAGGACTTCAGGTGCATCGCGGTCTTCCCGCTGAGAGCCCTCAGCAAGACCACTGTCAGGGTCTGGAGGATCAACCACTGGAACCAGCTCGAGATAGACTCTGTCCTGCCGACGCAGACCAGCGAGAAGGAGGTCCACGTCATGATCCACCGCGGCCACATGAGGGTAATCCGGCCGCCGAACGCCACCAGCCAGGGAGCCGACCTGCGGGGCAGGGCCTTCGGAGAGATCCTCAAAATCTGGACGCTCGCCGGGAAGCCCGTCAGGGAGCTACTCACAGTGGGCTGGGAGCTGTGCCTAGAGGCAGAGGAGGTTGTGGGGCCCGTGATACCAAGCCGGCCACCCCCTTGCATGCACTGTAAGCGCTTGCAGCAGGCGCAGCTCCCGACACGCGAAGGCGCAGTCGGGAACCAAGAGCCCGAGGAGGAGGACTTCTCCAACCTCGCACCCCTCCTGCGCAAGCCGGCCTTCGCCTGGGGCATTCGCGCCCGCGAGATCTTCGCGGGCACCGAGAACTGGACGAAGGCTATGCGAGACGCTGGACTCCAGACAGCCTCGTCCGTCGAGTACTTCAAGGACCCCCTGGCCCAGGTCGGGCCACAGGACGAGCACAACATCCTCGACCCAAGTGCGAGAGCGGCTCCTTCTCGATGCAGGAGCCGCACCAGGGCCCGATGAAGCAAACGTTTACCAGTTGGCTCCACCGTGCACGACCCACTCGGCCTGGTGCCTCAAGAACGGTGGGACTCGCACTTTCGAACGCCCAGACGGCGACGGGACCAACCAGGCGGAGATCGAGAGCAACATCATGACGGACTTCGCCGCCGACCTCTGCGAGCGCCTCGACGCCAGTGGTCGGGAGTGGATGCTCGAGAACACGGCCAGCGACGGGCGCTACCCTAAGATCTGACCGGACCAGGATTAAGCAGCTACAGAAGCGCACAGGGGCCATAATCACATCCGTCGCGATGTGCGAATGGGGCCTCGGGCCCCCGGAGGAGCCCGCAAAGCGACACCGCAAGCTCACGTCTTGGATGGTCTCGAAAGGTCTCTACCCCTGGGCACTCTCTTTGGCGAGGCGTTGCACCAACCAGCACGAGCATGTCGCCCTCGAGGGGCCTCTCCCCTACGACCTGAACCAGACCCAGATCGACCACTACAACACCTCCGAGCATACCCCCAACTCTGCCGAGCAGAAGGACATCCTGAGCCTGACCAATCGGCTGGCCCTAGCGGGCGTGCATGCCCAACGTCTCGCCGCGGACGCCAAGGCCTTGGAGGCCCCGCAGCTCGGGCCTGAGCTGCTGCGCCCTCTGAACGACCTTGTTGGCAAGCTGGGGCCCGCGAGCTTCCATTGGAGCCGCGTTGAGCCGCGCGCCGGGAAGGCCTTCGGGGACCTCCCAGAGGGCGCAGTGGCTCTCTACTACGGGCACGACCAGGCCAACAACTTCGTGGCCAAGATCTCGCACCGATCCCCCCCGCACCTGCGGGGAGGAGGACGGGTCCCCAGCGGGGCCCCCTCCTTGGCAAAGGACCTCAGAGAGGAGTTGAGCGCCCTCGGTTTCCAAGTCGGTCAACGCGGGCTTCGACGCACGCGCTACGCCGGCCAGTGCCCGACGAAGCTGTGCGCTGCCTGGGCAGAAGTCATCGAGGCCGCGGGGGCGGGCCCCCCCCCCGCGGAGCTCCTGAAGAAGCTTGGGCTCATCGTCACGACGCGGGCCGGGGACAAGATGGCGGCGGAGGCCGGTGACAGCGGTCACCTGGCGGACCCCCCCCCCTCTTTTTCGCCCCCATACCGCGCCAGCCATGGAGAAAGAGGCGGAGGAGGACCACCCAGCAGGGCTCAACGGACGGCAGTGCGCGAACAGGGGCAAGAAGAGAGGAGGATGGAAGCGCAACAAAGCGAGGAAAAGAGACCCCGACCGAGGAGCACCCCCACCAGGCCCTGGAGGAGACGGTGGAGGCGACGAACCTGGGGGAGACGACGGAGAAGAAGAGGAGGAAGAGGAGGAGAAGGGACCACCCAGGAGGATCAATAAGTCCAGGCGAGCCGAGCAGCAGGCGGACGAGCCAGTCAAGGTGCTCCTCCCGCAGCGAGGGGATCGGTGGATGCAGATCCCCGGACCCCCCCTGTGCACCCACGAGCTCCAGGGCGCCCTCCAGACCTGCAGGTGGCTGCGTGACGACGCCCTCAGCCCCGAGGAGCTCCACCTGTTCGTTTGCACCGATGAGGGGGGCACCGCGGGAGCAGAAGGACCCCCGCTGGAAGACGAAGATCAAATCGAACCTGGGGAGCGCCTCGTCCTTTGGATCGGGCGCGAGGAGATCGAGAACTGGGCGAGCTGGGCGCCACGCTGGGCCAAGAGATCTGGAGGCGAGGAGCGCGAGGAGGCGCCGTGGCGCCAGGACGAGGCTGCCCCTGCCTCCCACCGCAGCGTCACACTGAGGATCGCGGACCGAGCCAGCTCCCAGGGTTTCGGCAGCCCAGAGCTCGCCGTCGCCTGGAATAGGCGGGCTCCTCCCCCCCCCTCCTGGGGGGAAGCGTTTCCAGCTAGCCGCCGCTCAGGCCCTCCAGAAGCAGAGCCGTGGGGCCCCCGCCGGAGGATCCAGCAGCGGCGGCAGCTCAGCAGACAGCATGAAGCTGGAAAGTATAAGGAGGAAGCTCGAGGCCGCCAGAGCGGCCGATGTTGGCGTCCTGGAGGAGGAGGAGAAGCGCATCAGGGAGCTGCAGATACAGCTGGCAGAGGCAAAGGAGCGCCGGCGAGCTCGTCGAGCGAGGGATGCCGGCGAGCGTGATGAGGGGCAGACGCCAGCCAGGCATCCCCGCCGCGCTAGCTCCGAACCTCCCAGCGGACAGAACGTGGCCACCCCGCTCGACTCGGCCTGGGAGGACGAGACCCCCTACCATCGGCCATCCTGGATGGGGAGAACAAGTGCCACGAGGCGGAGTGCATCCTGAACAACCTGCTCGGGGCCCCGGCCAGCGACCCCACGGGACTAGAGCAGAGGAGGAAGGGCCGCGAGCTCCTGATCGAGGGCATCCGCTCCATGTTTGAGGACCTGCCGCGGAGCTGGACTGGCACTCCCTACGAGGAGCAGGGGGAGATCGCGGGCGAGTACGTCGACATCCTGGAGAGGCTGACCCGCAAGATGGTGAGAGCGGGAGAGCTGGGCGACACCCCTGCGAAGAAGCGCCAGAGAACCGTGTACGAGAAGGCAGAGGAAGACCCCCCGAGCGACGACGCATCCCTCGTCGAGAGCTCGGAGAGCGAAGCAGTGGAGGAGCCGTACGCGGGGGCGCGGACAGGACCAACCCCACCCGTCCCAGAAGACTCAGACCCCCTGAGCCTCTGGCCGGGACGTGCAGACACCGCCGAGCGAGAGAAGGAGAAACCTTCCCGGAGCTCTCCTGGCGCGAGCGGCAGCGGAGGCCCAGCCCCGGCGGCCGACCCCGGGCCCCCGCCCGGCGCGCCGCCGCCGCCAGAAGCTCTCGAAGCTTCCCCCAACCCGACCAGCCCCCCGCAGAGCAAACCCGCCAAAGCGATCCCCCAGAAAGCAGCACCCATGAGGCGGAGTCGCTCGGCGGAGACAGTCGTGGAAGCAGCCAGGCGGGCCGCGCGCAGGTCGGGGACCTCCAGCGGAGGCCCGCCCACTGGGAGGGCGGACGCCGGCAGCACGGAAGCATCCGAGGGGGCACCTACGCCTAGGCCCAGGCCAGGGTCGCTGGGCGCCCGCTTGCGAGCCACCTCCAAAGGGCACCCCCCGCAGCCCAAGCCTCGCCAGGATGAGTCCGCGGGACCGCCCATGCCTCAGCCCCACACGGTCCAGCCGTTGCTGAGGCCGAGAGGATGGCGCCCGCCCCTCCCTGGCCAGATCTGCCGGCCGCCAGGCATGCCGCCAATGATGCCACCCTCGTGGCCAGCCCCCCCGCGTGGAGGAGGCCGCTGCGGAGGCCCCCCGCTGGAGGAGACACCGGCAGCCGCTGGCAGAGGGAAGGAGCAAGAGGAGGCGCGAGCCTACGTCAAGTGGTGCGCCGACCACCCAGACCTCCAGCCCGAGAGGGTCCCCGAGGTGGTGCGACGAGGTAACTCTCTCCTCCGACTCGCCGGCAGCGTGGAGAGGGCCGCCGAGCTGCTGAAGCACGCGCGAGAGGAGATCCATGGCAACCCGCTGGGCGGCGTGCTCGAGGAAGACGCGCAGAGGTCCTTGGACCCACACCGCGCCGCCTACCTCCGAGCGATGGCCACCAGAGGAGTCCCCGTGCGGCGCACGGAGGAGCGGGTACGCACGCAGGCCAAGTCACACTCTTCAGCGGTGGACCACGCCCTGGAGATGTTCGAGAAGGCCTGGAAGGATAGTCGCTACGGCGTGGTCCTTTCGGCCTCAGACGAGGTCGAGGACGTGCTCGCCGCCTCGACCCTGGTCGAGTCGCCCAGCGGGAGGGTCCCGAAGATGCTGCCGGACCGGACCATCTCGAAGGAGGGCCGGCCGATCCGCGATATGCGCGCGGCCAACGCCTTCTCCCCGAAGGAACAGCACCCACCCGCCAAGCAGCCCCTCCACAGAGGGCTTGCTCGACTCAGCCTCTGGTGGGAGGCAAGGCACCCAGGCGTTCAGCAGGTGGTCGCGAAGAGGGATGTGGCCAGGGCCTTCACGTGGCACCACCTGGAGCCGGCAGCGGTACCCGAGTTCGGGACGACGCTCCCGGGCAAAGAGGTCGGGGTGCCAGGGCGAGTGATCCTCATCCACGGCGTGCTGGTCTTCGGCTGGGCCAGTAGTCCAGGAGAGTACATGGCGTTCGCCTGGGCGGCCAAGAACGAGCATGAGAGGAGGAAGCCGCCGGCGCCCAAGATCAACGATACCGTCAAGTACGCTTCCACGTGGTTGATGGACGACGGTGTTGTCCTCGAACCACTGGTGGGCCTTCGGCCCTGGCTCTCGGCCGAGGAGCTCGACGGGGCCATGAAGCGGGTCTGGGGCCCGGACGCGGTCAACGAGGAAAAGCTGGACGTCGAGGGGGAGTTCGCCGCCGAGCAGCTGATCTGGGGCCTCCACATGAACTTCAACACGAAGGTGGTCAGGCTCCCAGAGCCTAAGTGCATCGAGGCCCAGTACCTGCTCGCCCTCCCAGAGCTCAGAGGATCACGGCGGGTACCGCTAAAGGTCGCCCAAGAGCTGCGAGGCCTTGCTCAGTTCTGGGCATCAGCGCAGCCTGCCCTCCGCCCTGAACTACCAGCCGCGGACCGGCTCTTGAGCAGCGGGGCGGGCTGGGCAGAGCCAAAAGGTACCCCCGAAGAGGTCGAGCTCGCCTGGGAAGAGTGGGGCGCCTCCGTGAGCTTCCTGAGGATGCTCTTCGACGTCCCCGAGGCTTGGAGCACGACCTTATAGGCGAGTTTCACGCAGGCGCTCTCCGTACGTGAGCGCCTCGCATTGCCGGGAACAGCGCGCGCTACGAGGTGGACCGGCGGCGACGCCACCACCTCGTCGATCGGCGCCATCGATTGGGGACGTGCAACTGCAGAAGGGGCCCCGCCCACGCTGGAGCACATGGCCGCGGAAGCCAAGCCCCTGCTCGAGGCCTTGAGCCAGGCTGTCGGGGGGGAGAGCAGCGAGGTGGACTGGATCATCGCAGTGGTCGAGCTGTTGGCAGTGGTCGCGCTGGCTACGAAGCAAGGCCCGGAATGGGAGGGTGAGCTGGTCTTCTACGTCACCGACAATCAGAACGTGAAAGCGTGGCTCACTAAGAGGAGCCCCAAGGATACCCTCGCACGCCACCTGATTCGCCTAGTGGAGCGCATCGAAGCCATGCACGGATGCCGCATCACCTCCTTCTTCGTTCGGACCTACCACAACGAGGTGGCCGACTGGCTCACCCGCGAGGAGGTCAAGAAGGTTCGCGACACGTTGGCCACCGAGGGGTGGGAGCGCCTCGAGCCCCCTGCAGATTGGGGCCAAATCCTGGAGGATGCTAAGGAACGCCTCCTCCGTCTCCCAGGGGAGACGGGCCCAGTGGCCGAGGCCGCCCTGCGACACCGAGCACTCCAGAGGGGGCATGGGCCGCCAAGGCCCCTCCCACTCCACGGGAAGCTGGGCAGAGAGGTGGGGGGCCTCCTCAACCCCTACGTGAAGGCCCTCAAACGCCTTGGTGGGTCCGAGCCCGGGGAAAACCAGAAGGCAGACTGGCTTATGGCATCGCTGTCCCTGGGGCCCAAGGGCCGAGAGAGGGAGGCGTTCCTCGTTGCAGCGACCAGCGAGGGCCCCGAAGTGGCGATCGCGGACGCCCCGAACGGCGTGGACACGGCCAGGCTCGAGAAGGCGCTCAAGCAGCTGGGCCACGTGGTCGCGAAGTTCGAGGAAATCTGCACGCACCACGGGGATGCCAGTACGCGGACCAGGCAGGTGCTCACAGGCGGACGTCGGAAGACGGGAGCAGGCCTGGCGAGCGTTGACATGCCGCCGGCCTGTTCGCGGGCTGCCGGCATCAAGCCACTTTTGGATAGAGGGAAGGATCACCTTTGGCTCGACCAGCAAGGCGAGGTGTCGTGGGGCCCCCGCATCCAGTCCACCAGCGACCCCCTCCTCCTCAAGCCGGTCGGCCACCTCGAGAAGGACGGGGTGAAGCACATGATCTACAGCGAAGAGGGGCCCGTGGGTACCGTTCGTTGGCCCGGGACAGGACCCCAAGGCCCAGGCGCCGCGCTCCTCCGGGTCACCGGAGGCGGCACAGGCACGGTCCGAGCCTTGACACCCCAAGAGGTCTGGAGGGTGCAGGGTGGGACCGACGACGAGTGGGCCAGCCTGCAGGCCCAGGGCTCCACGGAGGATGAGCTCCTGAGGGGCGCGGCCAGAGCCCTCCCACCGAGGACCGCAGAGGCAGTGCTGGGCGCAGTGGCGGAGGCTCTCAGCAGCACCAGCACGCAGCGCGCTGGAGTATGCCACGACCCAGAGGAGCAGGCCGCGTGGGAGGCCACCAAGCGTTGGTTCCGTGCCTGGGCGCAAGCGCCGGATCGACCCACGCTCGCGCTGGCAGCGGAGGACGAGGCACGAGCAGGCGGCGCACTCACCGACGAGATGCACGAGAATCGCCGGCGTGCCCAGGCGATCCGCTTCCGGGAGATCGATGAGGACGCGATCGTCGGACCTCGCGAGGCCCCAGCCGCAGAGGCGGTCAAGCTGGACAAGCGAGTGACCCGCTCGAAGAGCCCACGCAAGAAGAGCCCCCGACGAGCCAGGGAGATGCCGGCTGCCAACCTGGCGACTTAAGCCGCAGGCGCTGGGCATCGCGAGGAAGAGCAACAACCCCGGGAAGGAGCTCGCCCCCGCCGGCCGAGCTGAGCCAGGCGGAGCAGCTGGTTCGCGCAGCAGAAGATGGAGGCCATGCTTGAAAAACTCAGCGAAGGCACGAGAGCGGGCTACGAGGGGGGATGGCGGCTGTGGGTAGCCGTGCGCCAGGCGCAGGGGCTTAGCCCTTGGCTCCCAGGGCGTGGCCGCGAGGGGCGCCTAGCCGATGAGGAGGCGCTCATCAACTTCGCCGTCCTTCTCGCGCGGGTCGTCGGGAGGACGGAAGGGACCACCAAGCAGAAGCTCTTTGCGGTGGGCTGCGCTCACCTGGTAGCTGGCTACTCGGACCCCCTGCTCCACAGAGGCCGCCTCTGGAGCACCCTGGCGGGGCTTGCGAGCGCTGGCGAGGACCCGGGACCAAGCGGAAGAAACCCATCACCCCATCCATGCTCGAGTGGCTCCGCGGCTTCCCCCAGCAGGAGGCCGAGCTCCCCGAGGAGGACACAGTGGTCATCTGGGCGGCGATCGTGACGGCGTTCTTCTTCCTCCTGCGGGCCTCAGAGTACCTCCTCCAGGGCGGGCGCTCGTGGTCCTTCGAGCGCGCGCTGCGCGGGGAGGACATAGAGCCCAGAAAGGCAGGCAAACGCGTGCCCAGCTTCCAGGACGCCGACGAGATGGTGATCTACATCAAGGGCAGCAAGACGGACCAGCTCAACGTCGGGACGGTGAGGAACCACTACCGCGCTGGCACGACGCTCTGCCCGATCGCGGCGATGGGGCGGCTCCAGGCTCACCATCCCCAGCGGATAAAGGGCACCGAAGAACGGCTGCCCATTTTCCGCTGGGCGTCAGGTACCCCGATTCGCAGGGCCGAGGTGCAGCACTTCCTGACGGTCGCGGGGCTGGCCGCCGGGCTCTCCAGGGAGGAGATCGGCAGCCGCTCCTTGAGGATCGGCGGAACGACCGCGATGTACCACGTGACCGAAGACCTCTCCCGGGTGCGCCGGTTCGGGCGCTGGCAGTCAGACGCGTGCCGCGGCTACCTGTGGGAGTCGCGCGAGCCGATGAAGGAAGGGCGTCTCCAGCAAGATGGCCAGGGACACCTCCTCGCTGACCAACCCGGCGAAGGACAGCACCCCCGCCAGGGCCGCCGCCGGCGCCGAGGGCGCCAGGCGTGAGAGCCCGGTGCAGGCGCACCTGGCGCGCGCCCAGCCCAAGCCGCCGGCTTGGCCGCAGCGCGCTTGGATGCTGCAACTCAACGCCCGCGCCGCCGGCATACCAGCCGCGCGTCCGCAGGACATCCCCAGCCCGTGCCTCCAGCACTGGCCAATACTCTCGCGCTGTCATGCGCGCGCGGGCTTGCCCGCTTCGGGCTCCACTAGTGCTTGGGGCTTGGGATACTGTGGGCGCCCTCTGCAATTGCCGAACTGGGGCCATGCTGGGCCCGCCTGGCGCGCCGGCTCCTCTCGTCGAGCCTGGCCGTGCCAGGCGCACTGCAGCCAGCGCAGGTCGCGGCAGCTGATGGCCTGACAGCCCAGTAGCCCGCGGCACCATAATTCAAGCGCGGGATACGGGCCCACACACCAGCGCTTGCCCGGGGAACCCCCTCCGTCAGGGGCCGGACCCTGCCCGCCCCGGACACCCAGGGGGGAGCGGGGAGCCGGGAGAACTGTGAGGCCGCAGCGACGGCGGGCGCCGTGGCGCCGGCGTCAGCCAGGCGCCGCCCGCGGCGAGTTCGGGCCCCGGCCCGAGGTCGGGCTCCGCCGGCAATCAGTGCGCCAGCGTGAGCCCCGGCCTAACCTCACGGAGGACAGCCGTGCACGCCGGCATCAGCTGCCTGGCGGCGATCGGCCAGCAGGAGGGCCAGTTGGGCCCCACGCGCACGCCGGCGCCTGCGCCCGGCTGTGCGCGACCCAGAGTCTAGATGGTGCCGGCCGGCTGCACAGAGCCCGGCACCCAATTTTGATGGCGCCAACCATGGCGCCCGCATAGCAATGCTGACGTGCAAGGCCCGCCAGACCAGCGCGCAGCCTCACTGGCAGCATACGCCAGTACCGCTAGAACAAAGGCGGCGAGGCCCGCTTCGCGTGGCGGAAGGAGGGGTCCGCCTGGCGCCGACAGCGCCGGCGGAAGCGCGCGGCCAGCGCAGCAGCAAAAAGGGAGAGCTGCGCAGCTGCATCCTCATCATCGTCTTCTGAGGGCCCGCCTCTGACCGCTTCGCGGCTGGCGCGTCCCGAGGCCTTACAGCAGGCCGCGCTTTCGCTAGCGCCGTACTGTGGGGGCGGGGTCTTAGTTGTTTGTCCTAAACGGTTGGACCCCGCCCTCCAGTCACCCCGAGTCTGGTCGAAATGGCAGGCAGGGCGTTTCACCTGAGACTTCCTCACCATTCTTGCAGCCTGGCTATGTCCGAGACTGCATGTGTAGGTGTGCACTGTGCGCTGCTAGCTGTCGGTACAAAGTGTACCGAAAAAGTGACAATCGCTGAAATAGTGCTGCCTGTCTGTGTCCGAGGCTGCGTGTGCGATGGGGTTTGAAGGTTAACCCTTCACCTCGAAAGTAAAGAGCGTGGAATACTTGGGCTGCGACCCGGGGTTGTGTAGGTTAACCCCGAACCTGAGGGGGGGTCCACGAGGATGCGAATATGGAGGAAGGAGGACAAGGGAGAACATGAATAACAAAACTGAGAGTGTGTGCGGGATTGTTGCTGCATAAGACGGTACTGCTGCCGTGCTGCAATTACTCCGTGCGCTGCAAGATGGTTTTAGAGATTTACCCCTAACATGTGAAAAAAGGCGTGCAATCTTTGGGCTGCTACCCAGGGTTTTGTACGGTGACCCGAACCTGTGTAGTAAGTCCCTCCTCCGATACCGCCGAGGAAAAAAAAGTACAAAGCCTCGGCCTCCACGAGTAGCAAAGTGAGAGCATCATAGTTGCTGTCTGGCTGTGTCCGAGGCTGCATGTGTAGGTGTGTTATGTGCGCTGCTAGCTGTCGGTCCAATGTGTATTGAAGAAATGGCAGCCGCTGAAATAGTGTTGCCTGGCTGTGTCCGGGGCTGCGTTTGCGGTGGGTTTTGTAGGTTAACCCCGAACCTGAGGAGAGTTTCGCGAGGAAGCGAGTAAGGAGGATGGGGGACAGGGAAAAGGTGTACGCGAATAAAAAGGGCAATCCTAGAGCTGCTACCCAGGGCTTTGCCGGCGATCCCCCAGCCTTTCATTAGCAAGTTTTATTGACCGGACCCCGCCCCCACAGTACGGCGCTAGCGAAAGCGCGGCCTGCTGTAAGGCCGCGGGACGTGCCAGCCGCGAAGCGGTCAGAGGCGGGCCCTCAGAAGACGATGATGAGGATGCAGCTGCGCAGCTCTCCCTTTTTGCTGCTGCGCTGGCCGCACGCTCCCGCCGGCGCTGTCGGCGCCAGGCGGACCCCTCCTTCCGCCACGCGAAGCGGGCCTCGCCGCGGTGCCTTTAGACACCGAAGCAAAACCCAGGGTGGGCGGGCAAAAGAGGGCCCGTTGGGCCCTGGGAGGGCTTTGAGCCCCGAAGGCTTGAGCGGGAGAGAGGGAGAGAGAGGAGCAAGCAGAGGCAAGGGCAGGGAGAAAGAGGAAACCCAAGCCGAAGAGGGGGAGGAAAAGGAGGAGGAGGAGGAGGAGGAGGAGGAGGAGGAGGAGGAAGAGGAGCAGGAGGAGGAGGCGGATGAGGAAGATGAGGAGGAGGAGGAGGGAAGAGCAGGAGGGGGGAAGTACCGGAGTAAAGCAAACCCCACCAGCCCTTGAGGGCGTGAGTGTTTTAGAGCGCTTGCTTTTCCAACCCTCTTCTTCCCCTTCAGGGAAGGGTTTGCCCCTCCCCCTCCCCCTTCCCCTGGGTCCGGGTGGGGCGTTTCGCGAGGGGTTGGAGCTTCCAAGATGGCCTCGGCGAGGAAGACAAAATTAATGATTTTCTCATGGTTTTGACCACCTTTTGGCCAGCCTAATTAAGGAGCCCTCCTACTGCGATGGATCTCTTCCAAGATGGCCTCTGAGGCTCCCAAGGGTGCCCCAAGACGGCCCAAAAGTGCTCAAGTGGCCCCCAGAGGCCCCGAAGAGGTGCCCCAAATGCCCTCACTGGGCCCCCAAGAGACCCCCAAGAGGCTCCCCAGAGGCACCCAAGACGCCCCAAAAGGTCTCGGCGAGAAGGCCAACATCATTGGGTTTACAATGGTTTTGGCCACAGTTTGGCCTCCTGGGGGGACCGTAATTGCGGAGCTCCCCTACTTTGATCGATTTCCTCCACGATAGCCCCCGAGGCTTCAAAGGGTGCCCCAAGACGGCTCGAAGAGATGTATAGGAGGCCCCAAGAGGCCCCCAAGATGCCCCAAGAGGCACCCAAGAGGCCTCGGCGAGGATGCCAACATCATTGATGTTCTTCAGATTTTGGCCACATTTTGGCCTCCTGGTGGGGGGGGATCCTGATCTCTTCCATGATGGTTCCAAGTTGGCCCCGAGGCTCGCAAGGGTGCCCCAAGACGGCCCCAAAAGGTGCCCAGGAGGCTTCAATAGGCCTCCAAGATGGCCCCAAGATGCCCCCAATAAGCTCACAAGAGACCCCGAATAGGCCCCGGCAAGCCCCCCAGAGGCACCCAAGACGCCTCCGGAGGCCCCTAGGACTGCCAAGAGACCCCGGAGTCGCCCCAAGAGGACTCCAAGAAACTCTCGAAAGGAATCCGAAAAGACTCCCAGACGCATCCAAGAGGTCTCTGGCCGTTCTGCTCGCCCTCCTGCTCCTCCTCCTCATCTTCCTCATCCGCCTGCTTCTCCACCTCTCTCCTGCCTCCTTTCCCTCCCCTCCTCCTCCTCCTCCTCCTCCTCCTCCTCCTCCTGCTCCTCCTGCTCCTCCTGCTCCTCCTCCGATTCCGCATCCTCCCCCTCTTGGAATACGACGTCGAACCCAGCCCTTTATTCCACTGCGTTATCCTCCACGTCCCTCATCAGGACAACTCGTCTGGACATCGTCTCTGGATGGGCGGTGGGGTTACGCGAAGCGTCTAACATGTGCAAAGTGGGTGGAGCAGGAGGGAGGCAGGAGAGGAATATTGTTTTTTTTTTTGATTGCGCGCGCGTTGAACCTGGCGGCTGTCGCGTAAGAGTGGCGCTGCGGCTAGCAGAGACAATTAGCTCAGACAGCTCATGCGTCTATACTAAAAGTTGAGACTCGAAAACCCTGCACGGGCACCGAAGGTAAAGTACAGCACAGTAGAAAGGTTCAGGCCTGCGTGCCGAATTGCCAGCCCCAGCATCCCCCCCCCGCCACCCATTGACCTGCACTATTGATTAGGCGTCAGCGTGTAGCTGACCTTCAACAGTGGTCAGTAGGAAAGGCGGGCATACGGTGGCGGCGGTCCTGCAAGGTGTTCCCGACATTCCCCTATCAGCCAGGGCTCGGGTCTCTCGCAACACAGAGTTAGGTAGGGAGGCAAATCATGCAGAGCTGCGCTGCACACTGGATCCGACACCTGGCTGTCCACTTGTGGGTCCGGTCAGCACACGCAACGGCTTGTGGTTAGCGACGGCCTTCGCTCACCGGCCCCCTGTCACTGCCCCCACGGGCCAAGGCATGGAACGTGCCAGCGCGTCGGTAGCTGCTGGCAGGGGCGCGCACCTCTGTCGAAGGTGCTGGCGACTAGAGAGATGGCGGGTGGCAAAGCACGCAGGCGGCGGGCGGAAGTGCAAGATCGGCAGGCGTCATCTCTCTTCGAACCCACAACCATTGCCCAGCCCATACATGCCCGCACCACCCGAATACTCGCTATCTCAACGACTGCGGGTTGCTTTCACAGTGAGCAACTGTAAATGTTGACCTTGCCTCGGCGAGAGCCGCTGTGGGGTGGGGGCGTCGCAGGTTCCCTTCGGGGCGCCCACTCTGCCCCCCCCCCCCCCCCCTCGCGGTTCGACCCTCGGCTCGGCCGACAAAGGCTGAGCTGGAGCTGGCGACAGCTGCGCAGTGCGCGACCGCTGTCAGTCACAACTGATTCGCTCTATCCACCCAGCCTAAAACTTTCGCGCGGGGGACGGGCCCTGCGCGGCGTCTGCGACGGGGCGGCGGCGGGGCATGGGCGTCCGCACGAGCTGCTGCACTGAAGCGCCTCTCCGCCCCTCGATCCTCCAGACGCCCGCCCCACTCCACCCGCCCCCAGGTTCTGACCACATGTTGAAGTCAGCTGGGCTGTCGCGGAAGATGGGGGAGACAGGGGGGGAAAAATGCTCCGGAATAATGGTCAGGGCTGCCTGGCCGCACTCGCTGCAACGCGTGGCTAGCTGTTAACCTCCCCCGATACCTCCGTAAACCACCCCCGAACCACCTATGATCTAGTCTTGCACCTGATTGATCAGCCCGCCTCCAAAGTTGGGCGGGTGCTTTCAAGGTGCAACTCCCTGAGCATGTCTGAACTTCCTTCGCACCTTTGCCCGTGCACAGTTAGCTGCGACCCGTGCTCTGAAGCTCGACTGGTTGAGGCGGAGGGGGTGGGGAAAGCGCTGGAGGGAGTATCCCGCGGCGGCTTATACTCTTGTTATTCGTCGGCCTCTCGTGGCCCAGGTGCCCGAGGAACGGGGCCTGACGCAAACGCCATTCCTGGCTCAGGTTCGAAAAAAGGACGAACCTGGCATGGGCTCGGGCGGTGACACATGTCCCGCTCTGAGTCCACACGAGCCCGACCAGATCGGGCTGCGACAAAATGGGCATCAAAGACACTTCGGCACCGAGTACGGGTCCCACTCTACAAAGAAAGACCTTAAAGACCCACGACGATCCGCCTCCAAGACTCCGAACTCATCCAGCTCCAGCAGAACGTTCCGACAGTCAAAAACACGGCAAACAGCTCAAATATGGCTCCTGGCAGACTCTGACAACGCGGAGCTGCTCCATCTGAAGAGGCAAGACTTCCAGGAGCCCCCCAAAACATCGTGATTCGTAAACTAGCCTGCGTCCAGCGACACCAGCGAACAACTATCCACTAGATGCGGTCGGGCATTGAACTTCAGCATGCACATCATACCCACTCCGTCGTGTCCAGCGTACACTCTCGCCAGTGTCGACAGTTGTCGGTTCATGCGTGCCAATTGCGTGCGCATTGCCCGATGTCGCGTTGACCCTGCCCCGCACCATGGACACTCCATGGCGGGCATGTTTTCATTCGGCGGCGGCGGCGCAAGGATGCCTCTGTCATCAGTGCACGCGCGAGCGGGCACCCTTGCCGCGTGCAATTCTGCACAACTTGCGTGCTAGCGTGATCCTGGACTGGTACTGAATCTGCGCATGCACTCCTATGCGTATGATACGTTTCCAGGTAGGCTGGCTGCGTCGCATGAGGCTTTCCCAGAGTCGATCCTATGCGGCATTTCACATGCACCAACATTCGGGTATACCCCAAGACCGTCGTCGATGCTGGCCACGGTTGAAAGTAATCTGCAGTTGTCGGCACGAGCCCCGTAGTTACAAGACGTGCTATGGTATCTGCAAGCTTGTTCAATGTAAGGGCGAGGTGCCACGCAACCATGTTTGGCAATAGCCATAGCACCAATCAAAAGCGGCTCGAAGTCCAGCTGCGCCCGATTAGCGTTTCACATGGTAGGAGGGAGAAGTTCATCGAGATATGAGCCGAGGATGGCGGGGGTGAGAGATGCGGCGCGAGCTTGCCAGGGCTGACAACAGTGCCTGACCAGCTCGCAGACAACGGTGCACGACGGCTGACAGCGCAGACTCCATCTGATGCTGCAGCGCGGCCGTCGTGGCAGGCCTGTCTCCTGTCTCGGGCAGACCGAGAGATGGCATGGGCGTCTCATGCGTCTCACTCCACGTGGCCTGCCCGACAGGCCGCATCGCCCCGGCGTCGACGCATCGGAGTTGCCGTCGCTACCGACGACCGCGAACTCGCCGTCCGCGCCGCGGCGCGGGCTGTGGCTGCGGCTGTGTCGCTGTCGGCGTGCCGCAGCGTCGGCCGCCTCCGTCTCACCTGCTCCAGCTGCAATCTCTTCGCGCCCTGCAGGCGCAGGTGGTGCTGCTCCGCGCCCGCGGTGACTTGCGGCGTCTTGCCGCGCAATGGCGTCCCGCAAGCCCTGCTGCCCCGCGGGCCTGCGGGCTCGGTCGGCCTCGCGCTTGGCCTGTCGAGCCGCCGCCGCACGGGCCCTCCTCCTCAGGCGTCGGGTGCTTCGGCCTGACTCCTCCTGCCGCTGGCGACCCCGCCTGTCCGTCACTGGCCGCCTCGGGCACTGCAGCGGCGGCAACCGCGGCAGCAGGCGGTGCGGCGGCGTGGCCGGCCCTCGTCCGCGGCGGCGCCGCGGCATCGCCAGGCGCGGCCGCGGCTGGGGCCGCGGGCGCCTGCTCGCATGCCGCATGCCCATGTGCAGCGTGCCCAAGCGTGGCGGGGGCCGCCGCAGGCTCTGCACCTGCGGCGGCCATCTGGCTCTGCATCGTCGTCAGCAGCCGCGTGAGGCCGACCAGTTGTCGCGTGAGCTGCGCCTGCCCAGCCTGCAACTCCGCGATGGCCGCCGCGGGCGGGGCCGTGTCCGGCGGGGTGCCAGGGGCTGGTGATCCAGCAGGCGGCGTCGGGCCCGCTGGCGGCATGAGCTCGTCCTCCTCGGCGCCGTCGCCCATAGCGTGGCCCGCTGACGGCGCGAGCTCCTCGAGTTGATCCAGCAGCGCCTTGGCCTTGCTGAGGGCCGCCTCCCGCTGCTGCACTTTGGCCTCCTTCTCCTCCATGATCTTCTTGGCCTGCTCCGCCTGGGTCTGCGCCTTCTCTAGCTTGCGTTGAGCTCGCTGTACGGAGGACCGTTGACGATCACACCTGACGCCAGGCGCGCGTGCCTTCAGTACCATGCAGAGCTGCACTGCATAGTCCTCCTCCTGTGGCCTCCCCTGCTCGTCGGACATGCCGACGTTGCGGGCGGCGAGCAGCCGGTTGCCTGTGGCTGCTGCCATCTGGCGGAGCGAGCGCCGATGTGCAGCCAGCTCGCGCTCGTCCCTGGGTTGGTCCACCCAGGACACATGCGCCTGAGCGTCCTGCGGCAGCGCTGGCAAGATGCCCAGCGCTTGGCTGCGGACTTCGTCGTCGGCTTCGGAGTCGTCTGTAGCTTCTCCTCGCCTCCGTCCTCCTGCTGACTCTGGCTCTGGCTCGTCCTCAAATCGCACTCGAGAGGCCGACCTCGGCCGCGTCGCGCTGCCACTGGACTGTCGGCGGCGGCGTCGGCGAGAGCCAGAGCGCGGACGGCCGTGACTCGTGTCGTCCTCCGTTCGCCTATGGCGTGGTGGACGACCGTCGTCCTCCGTTCGCCTATGGCGTGGAGGCCGACCGTCACCATGGCCTGCGCTGCCAGCTCCATGCCTGGGCCCATGCGATGGCATCGGGTAGCACGTCCGGCACAGGAGGTCGGATGGCGAGTTGAGCTTGCCGCAGGCGGGGCACCACCATCCTGGCGGTGGTGGCGGTACATGCCATGGCGGCGTCGCTCCACCGCCCAAGCCCGAGGCACGCCCGTGACCTCCAGCACCGCCTGCACGTCCGCCAGAGGGGCCCGCGCCCTTGCCAAAGCCAGAGCCCTTGCCACCACCGGTGCCGCCGTTGCCTCCGTCCACTCCGTACATGAAGCCGGTGCTGTTGCGCGCGCCGAGGCGGTCGGTGGCGTCCTGCACACGGCGTTGCTCTGTCAGCGCGATCCTCGCGCGGGCACGACCAACGGGCACAACCGACGGTGCGAATCGTTCTCGCTGGTCAGCGCAGCCAGCGGGCGCGTCGGCGCCAGGCTGGGTCGGTGCGTCCGCGTCGGTGTCTGTGAGGCGTGTCACCCTTGCGAGAGCTCGCTCGCGGCACGGCTGGCTCGCAGCGCGCCAGGCGGGCACGGCGGCCAGCGCGTATGGCGGCTGTCCGCGGGCGAGGCTCGCAACGCGCGGCGGTATCTGGAACCGCGGGCACTGCGCCCAAAGCCTCGAACCGGGACGGCAGCTGGAAGAAGGATGAGGAGGGAGGAGACGGAAGAGGAGGAAGGAGACGGAGAAAACAGGAGGAGAAGGAGGAGAAGGAGGAGGAGGAGGAGGAGGAGGAGGAGGAGGAGGTGGAGAAGGGAGGGGGAAGAAGTGAAAACGAAACGAAACGAACGCGGAACTCGTGCATGCGCCGCGTGGGCGTCTGCGCGCGCCCGTTGGGGCATGGCGGTGGAGGCCGTAGCCTCGATACGGAAAATAACAATTCAGTGGCAAGTCAGGGCGCAGCCGCGAGAAATTAGCTGCCGACTAGAAAGCCAGGCCACAGTGTATTGGGCAAACTAGAGAACCAGGCCCAAATGTATTCGACAAAGTAGAGCGCGGCCTGAAACAGCCAACGAGGCTGCCATCTTCTACAAACCTGCTCTCTGACAGGGAAAAACAACTCAGGAGGAGGAGGAAAAAAAGGACACCGAGAAGAGGAGGAGGAGGAGGAGGAGGAGGAGGAGGAGGAGGAGGACGAGGAGGAGGGGACCGCTGCAGATCCGCTGCTCAAAATCCGCAACCCCAAAGCCCAACCCCCCCCTTCGGTGACGGGGGTGGGGACCCAGCCGGGTGCCCCCCATGCTTTTTTAGGAGGAGGAGGAGGAGGAAGAGGAGGAGGAGGAGGAGGAGAACGCTACAGCTCAGTTGCTTACAGTCCGCAACCCCAGCGCCCGGGTGCTCCCCTCGGTGACGTGGGTGGGGACCCAATTGGATGCTCCTGGGTTTTTTTGTAGGAGGAGGAGGAGGAGGAGGAGGAGGAGGAGGAGGAAAAGGAGAAGGAGAAGGAGGAGGAGGAGGAGGAGGAGGAGGAGGAGGAGGAGGAGGGGGAGGAGGGGGGAGGAGGGGGGAGGAGATGGAACGTGCCTGGAGGCGCAACACATGTTCCGTGCTCCGTCGCTGCGCTTTAGAACTTAACGCTGAGCCCAGAAACGAACATGGGGCCCCAACCGCGGCAGGCGAAGGGCGACCCTGACAGTTTCAGCGAGCCGCGGCGTGTGTTGAGCAGCAAGCATTGGGCTGCCGCGGGCTGAAAATAGCCGAGCGGCAGAAAACGAGCATGCGGTGTGCGTGAAATTGAAATCATCCCGGCCAATATCCCGAAGCAGGCCGAGCTTGACCCTGGGATCCCGGGGGACCTCGCGAGAGAGAACAACCGAGACAAGGGTGGAGAGCCTGGGACACTCTAGGACGTAGTGCGAAACAGAATTGCTAGTCGAACCGCAACCGAAAATGCAGCCAGAGTGAGCCCGCCCTATTCGATGGGAGGTGGTCCGCGCGCCGACCCACGAATTCAAGGTTGCTGAACGCCACGCAAACGGAAGCTGCTGCACGGCTGTTCTCATCTCCCCCTAATCCACCAGCCCCACTCCGCCCCCCGGGATATACCATTTGGTGATGCTGCGATCCAGTCTGGCCCCGATCACCCGGCCAAAGCGAGCCTGCTGGAATGTCGCACGAAGCTGTGATTGCCAAGGGGGTCTACCGCCGTTGGGCGGGCCCGCCTGGAACAGAGAAAGGCACTGACGACCTGGTTCTGAGAGGCTGGCCGACGACGGAAAACCCCGGGCGGCAGATTCAAAGAGGAGGGCGATAGAAGACGAGGTCCGGAAAGGAGGATCGAGGGAGGAAGTGGAGAGCCAGGGGGAGGAGGAGGAGCGCCAGTGCCCGCATGCGGTTCGTCTGGCCGGCCGGCGGGCGGGGCCAGAGTCAGAAGTTGTTGTTAAGCCTGTCCAGGGCGACCCTGTGGCAGGCCTTGAGGAGGAGGAGGAGGAGGAGGAGGAGGAGGAGGAGGAGGAGGAGGAGGAGGAGGAGAAGGAGGCTCGGGCCCCCCAGTGCGCACCGAACAGGTCGTTCCGAAGTGGGACCGAGTGGTGGAGGTGGACGGGAAGAGCAGACTGAGCGCGCGCGCTTGCGCTTGGATGTTGTGTGTAATGACCAAAACGCCCAGCGTGCGTACGTTGACGTCTGCGCCACCGCTGCTTTGCCCACTTGCCCCCGACCTGCTCTGGGCGCGAGCAGCGCGAAATGGCGCGGCGGCCGCGCGGGCCGAGGATGGCAAACGCCTCTGGTGCCCAGGGCCAAACCTTGTACCTTTCGCCACAGGCATTAGGCCGCCCTGTTGACGACGCTTTTGCCCTCCTCCGCGCGCGCGCGCCGGAAGACCCCACGCAGAGCTTTTGATGGCCATAGTCGCCTTGATGCGCCGCCGCTTGGAGCTCAAATGGCCCCCCCCACCTTCCTCTCTCCGCCCTCTCTCCGTCCTCCTCCTCCTCCCGAAGCAGATTCGATGTAGGCCTGGGCGGTTTTGGTGTCTCTTTCCAGGACAAGCAAGGCGCCGACAAAAACTGCTCGTGAACGGTCGCAGCCTGCGCCTTCTGCACATGGGCGGGTTGCGGAGAAGCACGGCGCCGATGAAACTGCGCGCGAGCGGTCGCAGACTGCGCTTTCTGCGCGTGGGCGGGCTGCGCGCTCTGATTTGCAGACTTGATGCATGCAGTCTCTTTCCCTGCGAACAGACTGGCCAAACTCCTGTAGCAGGTCGTTACCTGACCTCCGCATGCGCCACACCCGAGCCCACAAGTACGAGCGACAGCGCTCCCAGTCTGAAGCGTGGGCGCTGTCTGGGATGCTGCGGCGCGTCTCAGGCCAGAGGCCGCCGGAACACTGCGTGCCTTTTTCCAAATGAATAGTCTCGGTGTGCCCGTTCGGCCGCACGACGCGCACTCGGTCGACGGCGGCCCGCTGCTCTGCATCGTGAGAAACCATGCCGTGAGATAGCTTCAGATGCTGATAATGCATCTTGAAGCGGTCGGCATTGACACGAGGGGGATCTTTGCTCTCGTCGCTGTAAGCATCGCGGCTTTTCGGTGCCACGGACTGGCGCGCGCCCGCGCCATCCGTCAAAAGCGTGAGAATGCCAGGCGCGAGAACCCAATGGAGGATCTCGTCACACTCGGGCCCGCTGAGTGCGCAGGCCCGCTGGGGCAGCTCGAAAAACGTCGCCAGCTGGCGCTGTCTCCGAGGACGCGCGCGCGCATGAATCGGTGATGCAATATGCGGAAACGACGCCTCGTCGGCCTCAACGGGGCGCCCGCGAGGCCAGGCAAAGTCGTCCTGCTCTGCCTTGGCAACGCGGGCGCAGATGGACCGCGCGACGCTAGCGACGCGCTGGGCTGTCCTCTTCGATGCCCCCACGCGCGCGGCCATTTCGTCCGACGACTCGTAGCTCGAGGCATGCTGGGCTGCTGCATGGGCGATGGCGAGGAGGGTGCGGGCGGTGTTCACGGGGCCCTTGTTGAGCAACTCCTTCAGAGGGCCCTTCGGGTCGAGGTTCGATTCGCGCCTCTTTATGGGCGAACAACGCGCGCCCATGCCCGTGCAACGCGCGCCCATGGGCGCGCCCCCGCTCTCCGTCCATCTGATGGGCATGGGCGTGTTGTGTTCGCCCGTCGCCTCTGGCAATCCCGATTGGAACAGCGCCACATCGGATGATCCATTTGAGGGGTGCTGAAATCTGCCGCCTGGATGTCCTTGTGCGACTGGCCACCCCGAAGTTTCAACTCCACTGTGCCGCGTTGGCACGCCGTGCACTCGCCCCCCAGATGGGAGCACCCCGATCTCTATCATGATGCGCGCCAGGAGGTCGGGACTGATGCGCGCCATGTCGACCGCGGCGATTCTCTGGGATATAAGGAGCGCGGCGAGAGAAGGGCGATCAACTTGTTTGTGCTTCGCAAGAATGTAGGATGGACCAGGGCCCGCTTTTTTTAGTTGCCGCTCTACCCTTCTTCATCATCGGTGCATTGTTGATGCGGCTTCCCCCCGTCAGCGACACCCTGCGAATGCCAGACAACTCCTTAACATGGGGAGTCGCGCAACTGGGCTTCCGTTCCAACGTAGCCTGCTGCACGCGGTGCGCACGCTTGTGCTTGTCCGCCTGCGAAACCTTGCCACCATGAGGCATGAGTGAAGAGGTGAACGGCAATTGGAGAGGCGAGGCAGCAATGCAACGCCAAGGCATGAACCAACGTACCACGGACCGAACACCATGATCGGCAAACACATGGGCTACAAGTGCGACCGCGCGCAATCGCAAATTTGACAGCGGCAAGAGGAAACAAGCGTTGTTGACTTTTTCCCAATTGAGCATGGCCGTCGCATCGCCCTGCCCCGTTCACAGGCGCTGCCCCCGTCCCCAAGATGCACAACATATGTCTCGTGTGTCCCCGATGGCGCCTGTACGGTTGCGCCCCGCTGGGGGCGAGGGTCGGGGAATCATCATGCGCGCCGCTGCGTCGCGCGCATCGCCGTCGCGGCGGGCGCGGCGAAGGCGCGGCGAAGGCTTCGCCTACTCAGGCACCCCGAACCTGCCACCACTTGCATTCCTCGGCTGAGGCATGATATGCCACGAGACGTGGCCCGCGCTGCAGGCGCGCGCATCGCCGTCGAACGCGACGAATCCTCAGAGGAAGACGGGAACAACCACGGCGTGCCCCGCAGCCCAGGCGAAGGGCCGTACGTTGCGGTGTAGCGGCCTGTGGGCACGGCGCAAGCTCCGCGGATGGACGAACGGGCGATCGCGTACCCGTCTCCAGCGATCATGGCCTCGGCATCGTTGGTGCTGAACGGACCATCCCGTGTGCGCGGAACGTTGAATCCGAGGGCGTTCAGGGCGTCGACCATGGAACAATCTTTCAAACCTGCACCGAAGAGGCCGTCGCCCGTGCCATGGGGCGCCTCTTCGTCGCTGTCGTCGACGATCAGCCGCGGCCCGCCCGAGGGCGCCAGTTTGGCGAAGGCGCCTGGCTCCAACTTGGCGGGGCGAAGGTTGCCGCTGTCCGTGGCCGCGCGTGGTCGCGCGGGGGCGGGCATGCCCGCCTCCGCCTCCGCTTGCTCTGACATGAACCACAACGCTGCCGCGGCCTCCTCGTCGGCATCCGCGGCGTCGAACGCGGCGCGCGCGCCGCGCCGATGGTGGGCCCTCGCTGGAAGCGCCGTCCAAGTCGACGTTTCGAGGACAAGGCGCAAACAGTTTATTGAAGCTCTTCGCGGCCTTCTTGGGTGGGCTCAGGAGGTCGATGATCTCGCGGTCGTGCGCCCTCGCCATAGCGCCCAGGTGCTTGGCCATCTCGCGGCCCCTCTCGATCTTGTCCTGCGAGTCCACTGGGCAGCCGCCGCGCGGAAGGGCAGCGCGCGGCGGCGCCTCTGTGCTCTCGCCCATCAGAGGGAGAGCCGCGCGCGTCGGCGCCTCCGTTCCCTCGCCCACCGGAGGGTCGAAGAAGCGGTCTGACGCCTGGACGCCGAACTGCGTGGGGCCTCGCGCTGTGGCGGCTGGCTGCACTGCCTCGCCTCTTGCAAGCCTCCGCATGAATGCCTGGCCCCGCTTGAAGTCGATCTCGAAGTAAGGCGGCTTGTGCGTTTGATCCTTCTCGTACATCTTCATGGTGCGTCTACTCTCGGGCGCGAGCAAGTCGGGCTGGGCTGGGTTCGGCCGGGCGAAAAACGGCACCGACCCCTTGTCCGTGGAAGCCAGGCGGA
>CAUYUJ010017056.1:40000-95000 GCA_963575745.1 Prorocentrum cordatum | reverse complement strand
CTCCCCAGGGCAATCCAGAATTTGTCGGACCAGGATGTCAGGACTTGGAGGCCTGTCAGAATAGCTGGGAGGGCAGAAGTAAGCTCTGTCGTAACGGCGCGGGCCCTTTGGCCAGAAGATGACTTTCTGGTGCCCCTCCCTCCCCGCTCTTCCTCCCATCCGTTCCCCTTCCCCTCCAGCCTCACCCAACCTCTGCTTGCAACTGGGCTGCCCAGGAGGCCGTCGAGGGAAGGGAAAATGAAGCCTGAAGCAGGGCAGCGCCTGTCCTGCATGTTCGATGGCTCTGATGCGAACGACCACAGACAGCCATGGCTGAGTGCGAGGCTTTTGCATTCAGTGTGCACGCCTGAACAGCGAAGGTGTGGGTCTTCTCCTCGACTTTCATCTTATCAGCGGCTGTTTAGGGGTACGCCTCCTGTGCCTCCTGTCCCCCTCCCTCGCCGCAAGGTTTTATCGGGTGGGCTGAAACAAGCTCCGCGTAGAGCTCTTGCGCCTGGCAGGGCCACCCTGGAGGAGGAAGATTCGAGAAGGGGGGGGGGGGGGGAATTGGCATGCATGCAAAGTAAGTGACATTGTCATTCGAATGCCTGGTTTAGCTGATCCCAAGCATAAAGCCCTCAACAGCGAAGATAAGGGTCCGATTTGCATTGTCATTATTACATGTGGGTTCTTCTTTGGGTGCAAGGTTGTTGAAGGTTCCATGTTCCCCATCCGTTTCACGGAGCTGCGAAATGGCAAAATCGCCGCCTTGCCGAGCGTATTTTCCGACCCGTTCGACGGTCGCGGCAGGCTCCGTACCAGGAGGGGATTGGTTCGTGCCGACGGGGAGGCGGAGGAGTTGGGGGACCCTGGCCCATCTCCCGTGCGCGAACAGAGGCCGCCGACCGCAACAATCGGTCGGGCGAGCGAGAGGCATTTCAAGCCGCTGTTACCCTCTGTCACCTCTCTCTCGCTCTCCCTCTTTTGGTCGGATTTGAGCTGTGCCCACTTTAGCTTGCTTTCTTGTGTTCTGCTTGTTTTGACCTTTCGTTGCGTTGCGGAGGGGCTGAGGAGGCTAAGGAGGCGGCTCCCTTGGTAGGCGGCAGGGCACGAGCTCCGGCTCGATTCACGATCCAGGAGAAGACGAAATCGCGATCTAGTCCGTTCTTGACCGCGAGTCGGTCTAAGGCTGGATCCGGACTGGCTTGTTCGACATCAGGAGCCCGCCTTTTCTGAATCGTGAGTCGGTCCGTTTTGGAACAAGGAGGATCTCGTCGGACCAGAAAGAAATCCCGTCCGCTCCTGGATAGTAGGAGGGGGAGGGGAGGAAAAGGGGGAGTGGGAGGGTCAGGAGTCAGGCGGGTTCGGGGGGAGGAGGGGGAGGAGGGGCGGGGGAGGAGCAGGGGGACGATGAGCGAGGCGAGGAGAGGGAGGGAGATGAAGGGGGGGAGGAGGAGAGGGTCGCCTCAATGTGCTCTCCAACACCTCTGCCTCGCCAAGAACCGTCTGCGGGTGCCCGAATCGCCCCGAACGGCCGCCGGAGGCCTCAGTTATTGCTCGCAAGCCATTCGGTGGCGGGACCGCGGGGCCGTGCGAGGGCCACAGTGGCTCCCTTCAGGGGCGGCGGATGCTTTTGGAAGTCGTCGGATGGTTTGAGCGCTTTCGTGTCAGATGGTGCTGTCTAGTCAGTGCGCCTTAGTCGTCCCGAATGGGAATGCCTTAGTCGCCCCGGCTGGCCGCCGGGGACTCGGATTTTGAGTCCAATCCCAAGCCTCCTCGAGTCGAAAAAAACACGACGGAATGTGTGCTTTCTAGGTTCTCAGCTTTCTAGGAGCGCTGAGCGCTGGCATGGCCAAAAACCAACACGGGATGAAAAGCTGGTCCCTGGAGATGACGTCCAGACCCCCTGTCCGGGAGCCTTGGTGGAGAGGGGTCCTGAACTGATGTCGCTTTCTTCGGACCCCTGGGTCCCTCCACCGGCCCCAGGGCCCCCAGAAAACAGCACAGGATGTAGAACCTGGGACCTGGACGTCCGGCCGGGGCGTGCTGAAGCCGAAGAAGAGGAAGAAGAAGAAGAAAAAGAAGAATAATAAGAAGAAGAATAATAAGAAAAAGAAAAAGCAAGCATGCTAAACATGAGCTTTCGGAGGTTCGCGTGGCTTTCCTGGATTGGGCGTCCAGTGCCGATCCATCTTGGTGAGGGGTTCTATCCAGAGCAGGGGCCCAGACATCTGGTCGGGCAAGAGGGCGCCAAGACGGCCCAAGAGGCCTCGAAGACGCCCAAGATGGCCTCTGAGACGGCCATGGAGCACCCCAAGAGGGCCCCAAGTTGGCCCAGAAAGGCCCCCGAAACGGCGTCCGACGGCGTCAGACGGGCCAGGAGCCCACCAAGATGGCCGAAGGTGGCTCGCAGCTGGCCCGAGATGGCCCAAGAGGCATCCAAGAGGGCCTCCAGGAAGGCCAGAAAAGGCCCAAAAGAGTGATGTTCCGTAGGTTTTTGAAGCATTTTGACATTTGCTTCGTTTCGGCCTTCCGACGGCCCCATACGGCCCAAGAGCTCCCAAAGATCGCCCACGGATCGCCGTGAGGCCTCCAAGATGGCCCCAGAACGGCCCAAGAGGCGCCCAAGACGGCCCCGAGAGGCCCCCAAGACGGCCCAAGAGGCCTCCCAGACGCTTGAGATGGCCTCCAAGACGGCCCATGAGCCCTCCAAGACGTCCTCCCAAAAGGCCCGAAATGGTCAAAATGGCCTCCAGGCGGCCAAGATGACCTTCAAGATGCCCACGTGTTCCCCGAAGGCTTTCCAAACCGATTCGGGGAACACATGGTCCGATAGCTTGGCAGGTCTGGCCTCAACGTTCGGCCACATAAGCGCTTCCACAAAGGCAGGGGGCGGCGGTGATTCGCCGTAGGCGTCTTCGATACAAAGTGTGGTATAAGTATGCACGTCAAGAGTGTGTGTGTATGTGTGTTGAAGTCCCGCGCCGCTTCAGACGGTGCATTGAGCTGGAGCGGGTTCTAAACTCAATTTCATCCCTGCTGTGGCCCTGTGCTGGCGGGGCTTGCCGCGGGCAGCTGGATATCTCCTTCTGAACGCTACCAATCCCCATAACATCACTGGTATAATCTTGAAGCTCTTTCCCAAGACCTGGACGGCGAACGAGACGAATTTTAGCGCCTCGTACTGGCAGACACTGGCGACAAGAGTGGACATGGAGATCAACGCGTACTTCCACAATGAAGCACAAGGACAGCACTGCTCCCCTGAGATCTGCACCATTCCGAAAGCAAAGACGATGCCGAAAACCCTGTTGAAGAGGATAAGAAACACCGATATGTTGAAGAAATCCTCGCTATGGTAAGGCAATGCCATGATGCTCTCTTGCCACAGGCCGTACACCACTAAGTTTACAACAATGCTCACGCCATAGAAGATACATCTGAGACGTCGCGCATGCTCGGCAATGGTACTATATAAGTTGTAGTCAATCATTCAATGCGGTGACTCGTGGCCTTCCCAAACTGAGGTGTCAAGTTTACGAGAAAGGCTGAGAAGGGCATGAGCCCCTAATTGGCTACAGCAGAGGCGGAACACATATCACAAATACAAATACGCCCGTGCAAATGCTGCCTGCACCTAAACTAACGTGTCTGGTAACCACTTCGCAGGAACGGGTGATTGGGATAAAAGGGGGCGGGCCGTGATTTTGACTCAGAAGGTCTGTAATATACTGAGACTAAACTAGCACGTGGGGGGAGGGGAACAAGAAATCAGCAAGGGAGCGTGGCGTCAACAACACTGCTGTTCTTGTGGTATAACATAAGCTGGGAGACGAGGTCTTGTGCGCATTCACGGAAGTGCGTACCAAGCTACATTTATCTCCCGACAATACTCAACTCTGATCTGATGAGGGCGCGCAGGTGGACGAAGGTTGCCCGGGACGAAGCCGAACAGAGCAGAAGGGCGGTGGCGAGGAGGGACGAGGAGGAGGGGAAGGACTTCCACAAAAGAAGCGGGTGCTGAGGGGAACGGGCCCTGCACCCCGAGGCCTTCCCCCAGAACGAACTTTTCGTCTGGAGCCCTTTTTGGAAGGTCCCGGAGCCTGGGGAGGGTCCTTGGGGGCCGAACACGGCGAAACACCTGAGGACCCGTTTCCCTCAGGATCTCTCTTCCGTCGTGGCGAGAGAGAGCTCGCGGCACTTTTGTGGAAAGGCCGGATCCCGGTCCGACGGGTCAGAAGTGCGGCAAGGCGGCGCATGCCGACAGCAGGCCCCAGACCTCCGACGTCGTGACTGAAACGCAACGTGGACCCGCAAAGGTCTAGACCTCTGCCCAAGACCCGCTTTTTATCCGGAGCTTTTTTGATGGCCCCAGGGCCTGGCAAAGGCCCCTGGAGGCCGAAAGAACCGAAAACCGTCCGTCATGATTTTCCCACGACCCGAGCATGTCTGGGCCTTCGAGCCCAAACTCGGCTCTCCAGCGGCAGTTCGGGGCGATCGAGGGCGCCCCTGGAACGCCCTCGGCGAGGCGCAGCTGCTGGAAAGCACCCGAAGGCTGGGACACCTCGGGGCACCAACGAAGACGTCAGAAAACGTCGAACTCCCCCCTCGGCGCGCCGCCCCGAGAGGTCGTGCTGGGGCCCTCGAGGCCCACCGAAGACGCCCTCTGGAACCTCGAGCCTCGAGCCAACCGTCCGTGGTGCTTTCTTCACGACGCGGGGAGGTCTGGGTCGGCGGGGCCCCCCTCGCGCGAGGGACCCTCCCCGAGGGGCCAGTCTCCAGCACCGGCCAGGCGGCACGGGGGCGAGCTCGCGGCAAAGCCCACGTGGCGCGGCGCGCTGCCATCACGCAGTGGCCCCGGGGAGGTCCGGCTCGAGGGGGATCGGGGGTCGCCAGAGGTGTTCCTGGCCCCTCCTCCTCCTCCTCCTCCTCGTCCCCCCCCCTCCTCTTCCTCCACCTCCTCCTCCACCTCCTCCTCCTCCTCCTCCTCTTTTTGGCTTCATTTTTCTTACTCCGCGGGTTGCGCCGCAGGCGCTAACCGTCGTTGGTCGAGAGAGAGAGAGAGAGAGAGAGCAGAGTCAAGAGGCGCCGAAGTCGCCTGAAGCGAACAGGCAGCGAGGCGATGCGCGCGAACCGCAGGCCAAGGGCAACGGGGGGCGCGAACCCGAGGAGGAAGGGAAAAAAGGGGAGGCCAGGAGCGGACAGGGACCGAGCGGAGCAGAGGCAGGGAAGGATAGCCAGACAAGCGAAGAGGCCGACGAGGAGAGAGAGAGAGGCCTCCTCCTCCTCCTCCTCCTCCTCGCTTCCTCCTCCTCCTCCTCCTCCTCCTCCTCGCTTCCTCCTTTTTCTTCTTCTCCTCCTCCTCCTCCTTCTCCTCCTTCTCTTCCTTCCCCTCCTCCTCTTCCTTCCCTCCCTCCCTCCCTTCCTCCTTCCTGCTCCTCCTCCCCCTCCTCCGATCCCCCCCTCCTCCGCGGGCAGGCGGGGCGCCAGGGGACCGCCGGTGGGCCTGGAGGCTGCATGCGCGTGGCGTGCCCTGACATTATTTCTGTTTGCGCGTGGGGGCTGCGTCAAGGTGCCCTTGGCCCCCCAAGGTGCACCCAACTTTTCGCCGAATTTTGGAGCCCCTGGGGCCCTCTGGACCTCGTGAGGGGTGCTCTGGAACGCGAGGCCGTGGAGGCCTCCATGGAACTCCTGGGGGCACCTTGGGCCAGGGGCCCGTCTAGCACCACCCGAACAGGCGTTTTCGCTCTGCTTCGGGCCCCGGGGCTCTCGCGGACCGACCCGGCTCGAAAAATGCTGCAGGAGGATGAGGTCCCGGGATGCGGTCGCGAGTACTCTTGATGATGCATCTTCTGCGCGGCGTCGGGTCTCAGGGAGGGTGTCCCCAGCTTTGCTTCGGGTGCGCCGAGGAGGGGGGTCAAGCAGAGAGCAGAGCGGTTAGCGCATTATGGCCGCATACATGTACGCGGACACGGGGGGCCAGGGGATGTGATAAACAAATGGGCCATGACGTCTGGGAGTTCCGTATCGGGCATGGCCATTGCATCCACACATCCCTACTCCGTCTCATGGAAAGAAGTGTTCTTCCAAAAATCACCGTCGCACCCCCCTCCCCGCCAACCCCAGCTAACCCTGATAAGCAACCCAAGGAGTGCTGGAAGCGAGCGGGCACGCTAGGACTCACAAGGACTGGGTTTCCTGGTATCACCGCGGGCATCGTGATGCGCGTGCGAGCGGGCACGCATCGAGTGAGCCTCTTGGCAGAAGTTCTGGTCAGGCGATGCGCGCCATAAGCGAGCCAGCGCGCCTCGGAAAGGGCTTCCTGCCGACAGCGCTGGCGATGTGCTGCGCCTGCGAACCGGCATGATTGGAGTGCGCTTCCTGGGCGCTCTTGCAGTGAGCTGATCGGCATAGTCGTTAGAATGAGTGCTGGCCATGCGGAGTGCACCGTAAGCGAGCCGGCGCGCCCGGCGTGAGATTCCTGCCAGCAGCGCTGGCAAGTCAACGTGCGGCTCCAGCGAGTTGACACGCCTGGCGCTCTCGTCCTGGCAGAAACGCTGGCAGCACGAAGTGCAGTGCACACAAGCCAGCACGTTCACGAAGCTCACGGGAGGGGGGCTCGAATGACACTGCTGTGCAGCGGGAGGCTCATGAAGGAGAAATGCTCGCACTGCACTCTGCGCTGGAAGCGAGCCCGCACGCTCGGACCAAATTTCCTGGCATCCTGGCAGCGCCGCTGGCAGAAAGACGATCGCCAAATGCAGCCCCGCACGCTCCGAACGAACTGCTTGGCGAAATCCTTGCGAACAGCGGCGGCGCAGCAAAGTGCGCCGTGCACGAGCCTGCACGTTCAAACAACCACACATCCTGCTTACCCCCCTGCTGCATCCTCGTAAGCTTCATCATTCGCCTCCTCCCGGCTCGTCCTACAACTCCTCTTTTTTATTGTGACTATGCTCCTCCCTCCAGTGTCGCCAAACCTTTCAGTTGGCTCCCTCCTCTCCTCCGCACGCAGCTCGGGCTCGCGCGCAGGAGTGAACCGCGATTCCGCCAGCACGTCCCCTCCCTTCGGCCGCCTCGTCCGCGCGCGGCCGGTGCCTCCGTCAGCATGGCTCTCGCTGGGGATCGTGGGGAGCTGGAGGCGTCTGTCCTCCTTCAGGCGTCCGGTCGGGGGGGAGGTCCCTCGGATGACAGCAAGTTGATTGTGGAGATCGTCGGGGCCACGTGCGGGCCTGGCGAAATTGCCAATGAGGTGAAATACGTATTCTTGGCAGCGCGCTTGGCGTGCTTCGGCGAATTGCGCACGCTTGCAGAGTTCACCCCTGTCGCCGACATTGTCCACGAGTTAGTTGTCGGCTAACTGGGGGCCGAGCTCGGGTTTCCAGGAGGCCGTCGCGACGCCGCCTGGCGCGCGGCGAAGGTCGTGAAGATCTGCCCTGCCGCGCCGACCGGGGCAGCTGAGTCACCCCAGGGTCCTGCAGCTACGGCCCCCGGGAACGCCCCACAAGAGCAACTGCGTATGCTCCAGGCTGCGCTCGCGCTGTCGAGCGGCTCGGCCTTGTCCCTGTTGCAGGAGCAGGAACAACCCGCCGACGACTTCGGGGAACTGATTGAACAGGCCGGGCTAGGCGAACCAGCTCTCAAGACATACCCCACCACGAAGCAGATGAAGCTGTGTGAAGCGGCGGCCACATTCAACAAACCACTCCCGTACAACAGCACTGTGGAGGGGCTGGGAGACAGCCGAGCGTGGGTTGAAGGCCGCACGTTCGCTGAATGAACGTCCAGCTTCATCAAGTTCGCTTGGGCTGGGCTGCCCCACGGCCGGCTCGACATCGCTTCGGTGCTCAGCCATGCGGGCGAAGTCGCAGCGCAGGCCGCGGACACCAATATCCCGCCGGCACAAGCAGAAGACCAGGCCATGGCTTATGACGAGCTCGTCTGGAACAACGCTGAGAAGGCAGCCGTGGGGAAGACGGACCCAGAAGCCTTCGCAGAAACCATGCGGGGCGACAAATAAGATCGTGTGACTCAGGCAAAGAAGTACCAGGCAGCGAACGCAGAGTCCCGCGCCCCGGGCGCGAGCTCCAAGCGGAAGCCAGATGCTGTCCGCTTCTGCTCCGCCACTTCTCTGGCAAGTGCGACATGCAAGAGCGTGGCAAGTCGCGCATCTTCCACCGCAAGTGCCTGCTCTGCGCCAAGACGCAAGAGAGCTGCCTTGCGAACCACATTCGGCAGCTTGGCTTGGAGCTGATCGCGACCAGGAGCGCGCGTGCCCTGGAGGAGCGTGCCGGCGGCAAGGGCAGCGCCAAGGGCGGGCACGCTTGCTCGCGCGGCCGCGGCGCGGAGGACCGGGCCGACGGCGGTCGGGCAAAGCGCAGACGCTCCCGCTCCCGTAGCCGCGAGCTAGTGCCGCCCAAGCGCGAGTACTAGGGGTGCCCAGCTGCCAGGGGGCCCCCGCTAGCGGCCGGGCCCGCCCCGCGGTGGTTGGGGGGGCGCCCGAGCGCGGCCGCCGCTCCGCCTGCCGCGCCAGCTGACCACGAGGCGACGTCGGCGTGGGCTCAGTCAGCGCCGTTCGCGCTCCCGGAGCCAGGCTGCAACTGGGAGCAATCGCTCCGCGATGCCAAGTCGCTCAGGACCAAGCTCGGCGCGGGCTCGTCTGATTTCCAACAGCAACAGTGGCGCGAGCTCGCCAGCTGGAAACAGCACTTCCAAGCCGCCGACGAGCAGGCGAAGTGGGCAAGCAGCATGCCCGCGAGCGTCAGGCAAGTGTGCGGCCACCTGCAGGGGTCTCTCCTCGAGGCCGCCCTGTCAGCGGCCCGCAACGACGATGCCAGGATCGTCGATGACCTGCACGGCGGGTGCACGGCGATCGGGCGCATCCCCCCGAGCGGCACCTGCTCGCCGCGCGCGGAGCAGCCCGCCGACGAGGTCAGCGACCTCCTGAAGGAGGCCAGAGCGTCAAGACGCCTGCCGCGTCTCCCTGGCAACTGCGCATAAGGGCGAGCTGTGGTCGGCGGTCGCCGCGCACGCCGCGCGCGGGCGCTTCGAGGTTGTGCAGGGCTCTGGGCTCTCAGACCTGGTGCGCCGAGTCCGGTGCCAGCTTGGCGATTTTGTCGACCAGCTATACTTCGGCGTCGCGCAGGACGGCAAAGTCCACGGCTGCCAAGGATCTCGCGCTTCTGGCGCGGCTGCTTCCACCCAGCTGAGTGAGAATATGCACATGGTGGGCATCGACGGCGTCGCCGCGTTGGCGCGGGCAGGAGCGAGCTTCCACCCGCAAGGGCACCTCAACTTGGCCAAAGTTGATTGAAAGAAGATGTTTCGCCAGGCGGGCTTGCTCCCCGAGCGTCGCCGGTTCTTCGTGTCCTTCGTGCTCGACGCTGACAAGGACGAGGTGGTCGCAGTCGTTCACAATTGCATGACATTGTCGGCGGCCGCGCCCAGCCGCGGCAATGTTCGCGCATGCCGCGGGGCGACGGTGGCCCGCCGGTTCTTCGGGCTGCTCTGCGCCCCAGGGTCTAGCCGCCGGCGACTTCCGTCTGCTGCGCGACCTGCGCGAGTTTTTTGGTATCGAGGTCGCTGGGGCCGGGGGCCCGGGAGACAAGTTCTTCTCTGAGCTTCCGATTTTGCTAACTAGCAAATCAGCACTAATCGTATGCGCCAATTAGTACTGATGCGCTCTTGAATGAGTAGCGCTGACTCCGCTCTAACTAGCGCTGGCGATTGGCGCTGGCTCCGCCTTGATAATCTTAATCGCTCGCGCACCTCGTGCGTCTGTCAGCGCATTCCACTTATCGTTTCTTGTTGTTGTCGTCGTCCTCCTCTTCCCCCCCTTCCACCCCTCCATGAAAGGGCCTCCTGCGGAGGAGGCTGCTTGAAGCGTGTGTCAGCAGGGCAACGGGGCGCCTGATTTCCGAAGGCATCGCGGCTCGAGGACCAACGCGTTTTTCCCTTTTCGGTTCGCCGCCATGCCCCGCGCGAGGTGCGAGCCCACGGACGATGACCTGCAGGCGATCGTGCTCGAACGCGTCGCCGAGATCGAGTCGGCGAAAACGGAGCAGGGCGATGCAGAGCGCACAATCAAGAACAACATGGGCTTGATGGGGTCTTTGATGAGCGTTGCCCGTAGGGTGGGGCGCGCGCCGCTCTCCAGGGCCATCTTGGCCAAGACAGTGCTCGGGAAGGGGCGGGCGCAGAAGCGCGGGAGAGTGGTTTCGTACGCTGTGAGCTACGTGGGCGGCAAGGAGCGCAACGTGGCGACTGGCGAGAGAGCGTCCCCCCATGTCAAGATCCTTCTGCGCAATATGTCTCGGGTGCCAGGGCCATCTCCATCCCCGTCGCCAGATGCTGGGCGCGCCTCTGCCGCGGCAGGGCCTTCGGGATCCTCGGCGGGCGCGGGCGATGACATCTACAAGGCGCGCGCGTTTGCATCGCCGCGCGGGGTCGTGGCCAAGACGCCCGAGAAGAAAAAGACACCGGCCTGCGTGGACTTGGTCTCGCCGACGCTAACAGTGGACCTCCTGTCGCCAGTTCCGCGGCCGAGGGCGCACCTCCAGGAGCGCCGCCGCAGTTCGCGCGTTTTCTTTGTTGTACCATGTGTGCATATATGTTTTTTATTATTATTAGTATGTCTATGTCTATGTCTATGTCTATGTCTATGTCTATGTCTATGTCTATGTATGTATGTATGTATGTATGTATGCATGTATGTATGTGCATATATATATATGTATATATGTATATGTATGTATGTATGTATTTATGTATGTATGTATGTATGCATGTATGTATGTATGCATATATATATATATATGTATGTATGTATGTCTATGTATATTCGCGCGCGTGCACAGATCGCGCGCGCGCGCGTCCATATTCGATGCCGCCAGGACAAGAGTAGGCGCCAGGTGCACGTGGACTACGATGCCTTCGAAGTTGTCGAGGACGCTTCGGGGAGGCACGAGTATCCTCTGGCGCGTGGCGAACATGGCTTCTGCGCGGCTGATCTCGGAACCGGCGAGACGTTCGTCACAGAGATGCCGAATCTCATGCTCGACGAGAAGGAGAAGATGCCGGCCAGGCGGACTTCCAGGGACAAAGCCAAGGCAGCCGCCAAGACGAAACCCCACGACGAGGACGAGGACGACGAGATGGAGGACGAGGAGGAAGAGAAGGAGAAGGGGCCCGCGGACAAGGCGAAAAGGGCCCGCACAAGGCCAAGCCCAAGGCCAGCTGGCCACGGCGCGGGGTACGTGGAGATGTACTACAAGGGGTGCGGGTGCATTGCAGTGCGTCAGAAGTTCGAACCGCAGCGACAGGTGGCATCCAGCGGGGGCGCGCGGTGCAAGGACTGCGACGTGGATGATATGCGGGCCGTCGGCCGCGAAACCGTGTCTTTGCTGGGCAAGGGCGAGCTTTCCGAGGAGGGCGCAGCGGAGTGGATGTCCCGAAGGCTGACGGAAAAGTTTGGGAAGTGAAGGGGCGCTTGCCCGCCAAAGTAGACCACGTCATTTCAGTTTCGCCTCTGTCTGTATGTTAATCACCGTGCTGCGGCGCGGGCTTCGCTTAGAGCCCCTCGGCATGCGCGTCGCGCGCCGTCCGTGGCAGACGAAGGAAATCCCTCGCCCGCGCAGCGTGCGAGCGAACAGATGCGGCCATGTGTGAATATCGCGTGACGTACTGGAAATTCTTATCGCGATAGCTCTGCTCGATGCGTCGCTCGCTCAAAAAGGGTTTCCTGTGCGGGGGCCCGCCTCTCGTACTATTGATATACTTGTATATTTCTCTTTCTCGTTCTCGTTATGTTTTTTGTTGTTGTTGTGTTTGTTGTTTCTCTCCCTCTCTCTATCTCTTGGTGCACCCCCGTTTTTTTTTTTTTGTTGTTTCTTTCTCTCTCTCTCTCTCTGTATATATATATATACATATATATATATACGTATGTATGTATGTATGTATGTATGTATGTATGTGTATATATATACATATACATATACATATACATATATATATATATATATATATATATATTATCTCTCTCTCGCCCTCTGTCGCTCTCTCTTTCTCTCCGCCCTCCCGCCCCCCCCTCCCCCTCGAAAAATAGGAAAGAGCGTGTTCTACCGCTGCTGGCGGAAAACCGGGGGGGGTCACTACCGGTTCGAACCCATCCCCCCCCCCCCCTCCGGAAAACCGGGGGGGGTCACTACCGGTTCGAACCCCTCCCCTCCCCCCCCCAGCTCATCATGAAAAAGGGGGGGGGTCACTACCGGTTCGAACCCCCCCCCCCTCGAAAACCGAGTGGGGGTGCGGACAGTGGTGGGGACGGTGTTGGTGGGGACAGTGGTGAGGGGACAGCGGGACAGTGGTGGGGACAGTGGGACAGTGGGACAGTGGTGGGGACGGTAGTGGTGGGGACAGTGGTGGGGACAATGGTGGGAACAGGGGGGACAGTGGACAGTGGTGGGGACGGTGGTGGTGGGGACAGTGGTGGTGAGGACAGTGGGAATGAGGTGGAAACAGTGGGATAGTGGAGGGTACAATGGTGGTGGGGACAGTGGTAAAGGCGGTGGCGAGGACGGCGGTGGGACAATGGGACAGAGGTACAGTGGGGACAGTGGTGGGGACAGTGGGGACACTGGTGGGAACAGTGGGACAGCTCAGTGGGACAGCGGAGGAGTCAGTGGGACAGTGGGGACAGTGGGGATAGGCAGTGGTTGGGTTCGTGGAGACAGTGGGGAGAGTGGAACCGTGGTGGGAACAGTGGTGGGAACAGTGGGGAGTGGGACAGTAGTGGGGACGGTAGTGGTGGGGACAGTGGTGGGGACAATGGTGGGAACAGGGGGGGACAGTGGACAGTGGTGGTGACGGTGGTGGTGGGGACAGTTGTGTGGGGACAATGGGAATGAGGTGGAAACAGTGGGACAGTGGAGGGTACAATGGTGGTGGGGACAGTGGTGAAGGCGGTGGCGAGGACGGCGGTGGGACAATGAGACAGTGGTACAGTGGGGACAGTGGTGGGGACAGTGGGGACAGTGGTGGGAACAGTGGGACAGCTCAGTGGGACAGCGGAGGAGTCAGTGGGACAGTGGGGACAGTGGGGATAGTCGGGCAGTGGTTGGGGCCGTGGAGACAGTGGGGAGAGTGGAACCGTGGTGGGAACAGTTCTGGGGACAGCGGGGACAGTGCGACAGTGGTGGGGCCACTGGTGGGGACAGTAGGGGCGGTGGTGGAACCAGTGGGGACAGCGGTGGTGAGGACAGTGGTGCTGGGAACACCAGTGGGGGATGTGATGCGGACGGTGGTGGGGACCGGGAGTCGTTTGCTGGCGGTGAGTAGGGGGGGGGGGGGGGGGGGGGGGGGGGGGGGGGGGGGGGGGAACCGGTAGTGACCCCCCCTCGGTTTTCGGATCGGAGGGGGGGGGGGCGGGAGGGGTTCGAACCGGTAGTGACCCCCCCGGTTTTCGAGAGGGGGGGGGGGGGGGGGGGGAGGGGTTAGGGGAGGGGGGGGGTTTTGCCAGGAGGGAAGGGGGGGGGGGGAGGGGGGGTCCAGCGGGGGGGGGGGGATTTTCGGAGGGGGGGGGGGGGGAGACCCCCGGGTTCCGGAGGAAAAGGTTGGCAATTTTCTACAGTAAAGCGGCGGTGGATCACGCTCTCTCAAAAATAGCCTCCTGTATAGGAGGCTGCGACGCTGGGGCGACGCGCATCATGACGACCGGGAGACTTCTATCAGGCGGACATGCCCGGATTTCCATGGCGTTGGTGCGGTCAAGTCCCCCCCCCACCCATCCCTCCTCGTGGCTTGCGTCTGGCAGGCCCCCTTCTCGTGACTTCGGGCTCCGTGTTCGCGTCGGTCCGCGGCTCGGCTGACGCGCGTCGTTTGCGTCGGTCTGCGTATGCGTCGTTGTTTTCATTGTTTTGTTGGGGGGGAGGGGCTTTGTTTGCTGACGGCTCACGGCGTTTACTGTGGTAACAATTGGTCTGGCTACCAGGTGCGCATATATGAATATATGAATAAATGTATATATATATATACACAAATAAACTTAGATCGATACATTGATGCATTCATTTGCTGATTGACTGGTGGGTTGATTGGTTTCCTGGTTCGCGAATGGTTTGATAGGTAACATTGGCATGGCGGTCGCATTCCTCAGAATATGTTTCCTTGGAGGGCAGGGGCGGTAATTTAGCAGAACCCAGGACTTTCTCAAAACGGTTTTGTCGTATGTCTCCAATTCGTTACATCGCAAGCCAATATGAGCGCTTGATTCCCTCGCGCGGCCGCGGCGTCTGCAAAGGCTCCTCATCCTCTTCCTCTTCCTCTCCTCGCCTTGTGCCCCGTTTCCTCCTCGCCCTCCCTCGCCGCATAAGTTTGCTTCTGCGGGGGCAGGCCGTGGCGGGGGGGAGGAACGGGAGGAGAAAGCGGAAGGGGGAGGAGGAGGAACCAAAAGGAAGGAGACCCTGGGATGGAAGGGGCAAGGGTGGAAGTTGAGTCCACCCAACGTTTAACCAACCCCAAACCAACCAGCCAGCCCCCCCCCCCCGGTGGATTTCCCAGGCTTGGTGCCCAGGACGCGTTTCGAAGATGACGAGGGCGGGGGCAAGGAGGAGAGACCCAAAGGAAGGCAGATGTGTCTCAGCCGCTGCGTGGAGGCTCGGGTCCCTGATGCTGGAGGCTGGCCAGCTTGATGCCAGCGTGGCTCAGATAAAACATGATGCCGACAATTCGACCCGAATCCATTGTGTCAATTGTGTGAAGCCTGTGCGTAAAGCTCTGGCCCAGCAGCTGGATCGTCGTCGATAGAACCGCGCACCGCAAGAACCCGAAACTGCCACGCCCAAACCCCGTGCCCCCACAGACGCACAGAGAGTGAGGGAGGAACCAGGACGATAAGGATGATAAGGAACTAGAAGCTTGAGGATTATGTCAAGGATCAACAAGAGGAGAACGACGATAAACTAGGAAGCCGCCGGAGGAGGACGAAGATGAGGAAGATGACAGTGCCTAGGACTTCGCGGAGAATCTGGACAGATATTCGGCGCTATCGCTTCCAATGGGCAAGCTTCGTATACACTTCGCGACAGTGCAAACTACCCCTGCAACGATAAGCCCAGCCCCCCCCCCTGGCCAACTCCCAATAACCTGGCCAACCCTCCCAGCCAACAACCTCCGGCCAAGCCGCTAATATGCGCGCCGCCCGGGAGCCCCCGAGGGGCACTCCATGTGGACCTCCCTGGGCAAACTGGGGCCACCTTCCCAGGTTGTGACTTTCCCACCGCGTGGCTCAACCTTCCGCCGTGACTTCCTGTGCGGCGAGAGAAGGTCCGCGTTGGCTGAAGGCCACCTCTCTGGCCGCGCGCACAAGGAGGCAGGGGGAGGGGGGAAGGCTTCTTGGAAGGAGGCTGCTTCTTAGAAAGCGCTGGCCTTACATCTGCAGATCAGATCCGCGTCTTCTAAGCAGGGGTGCTTCAAGAGGCCCCCCCCCCACCCCCTACCTCCCCCCCCTCTGCGCGTGGCGGACCTCTGGCAACACCCAGAAGGCGAGTCGCCCTGTCCCCGCGCTGCCCCTGCCGGCCCGCGGCACGGAGCGTGCCGCGGCGACCCTGCGCCTTTGGCGGAGGGCGTGGGCGCGCTGCTGGAGGAGGAGGGAGGAGGGAGCAGGGAGGAGGGGGGGGGGGGCGGAGGAGGGAGGAGGGGGAGGGAGAGGAGGAGGAGGAGGAGGAGGAGGAGGAGGATGAGGAGGAGGAGGAGGAGGAAGAGGAAGAATAATATTAATAATAATAAACATAACAATTATACTGATAAAACAAATACAAGAATACGATTATACAATTATACTAATTAATAAGAAAAATAAAAATAAGAATAATAATAACAATTACAATAGTAATACTAATACTAATACTAATTATTATTATTATTGTTATTATTGTTATTATTATTATTATAATCATAATACTAATACTAATCATAATAATACCAATACTAATACTAATAATAATACTACTACTAATACTAATAATAATAATACTAATACGAATAATAATACTAATAATAATAATAAGAAGAAGAAGAAGAAGAAGAAGAAGAATAAGAAGAATAATAAGAAAAAGAGGGAAGGGGGGAGGAGGGAGGGGGATGAGGGAGGGAGCTGAGAGCTGGAGCTGAGAGCGCGTGCCTCTCTGCGGGAGGCCAGGAAGACTGGCACGCGAGGTTTGGACGTTAGAGACAAAGGACCTCCCGCTCCCTCGCTTCCACTGCTCTTTAGTTCAAGGCCTCCCAGAGGCCTGACTCTAATCTGGGGTGAGCGGGCGGAGGCCATAGCTCGCCGCGATGCGCCACGTGTGCTCCCTGGTGCATGGTGCCCACCGCAGTGGTGGCCGTCCTGGGCTGGCTGGACGCGTTGCTGGGGGTCGGCAGACTCTGCCCCTGGGAAGGCGTCAGAGGCCTCCCCCCCAAAAAGGGAAAGAGGAGTTGCCGCCAGGGACGCCCGAGACCTGCGAGGACGCTCCCAACGGTGTCGCGGTTGCTCCCCTCCTGGCAGGGCCTTCGGCTACGGCCCCTCCACCACACATGCGGCTTTGGCGTGCTGTGAACCACCCTCCACCCACAACCTGTCGGGATACAGTGTTGCTCGAACGGGGAGGGGGTCCCTCGGAACCCAGAGGGAGTGCGAAGCATCGTGATGGACGCGACAGTGTCTAACCTTTTTTACCGTAGGCGGCGCGCCCTGAGGGATCCGCATCCGAAGGCGCAGAGAACCCCAAGGAACGGGACACCAAGGAATCATGTTTCCAGAAACCTCTCCTGGAACATGTTCTGGGAGGCCTTCCCCGGGACATTTCGAAAACGCTGGCAGGCTGGTGGGCTCGAAAAATGACTCGTAGAGCTTCCCTAAGAGCGAAGAGGCGAAGCTGAAGAGTAATTCGAAAACGCTGGCGGGCCAGTTGGCTCGAAAAGAAATCTCGACAGAAGTTTTGCATGATTTCGGTCGGTTGAAAATCATGTTCTTTCAAGAATGCATTTGCATTGAATGAGAGATTACTTCTTTCTGCTCGCAGCATTCTGGCTCCAAATGGCTCATGCTGAGAGAGGCTCCACGATTGCGCGAAGTACCACGCCAAGGCGAAGACGAACCTCTGTCCACGAAGCCCTAAGTGAAAGTCCATCCTCACTTTGACTTTCACTTTCGAAGTGGGTTTCAAAGTGACTTTCAAAGTCGAAGTCAAAGTCGCCTTCCTCGACTTTTACTTTGACTTTCGTTTGCCCTCCCCTCCCGAATCGAGCTTTCGACTTTGATTTTCGACTTTCTTCACTTCCAAACTATCGTTAATAATCAAACACAAAAAAACAAAAACAACAACAAACCTTCGACGTCTGCGGCCGCGCGCACGAAACGCGTCGGCCGCAGCGCCACACGAGGGACCTAGATTAAGCAATGGCGATGACAACGACGGCAGCGCCGCGCAGCGAGGCCCGAGCCAGGCACAACAAGGAACAAAGGTTTCCGGATGACGTTAAGAATCATGTTCGAGGCCTCTCTGGGAACGTGTTCCGGGATGCATCACCCGGAGCGCAGGGGCACCAACAAAAAAACGCTCTCTGGACGTCTGCGGCTGCGCGTACGAAGCGCGTCAGCCGCAGCGCCACGTGATAGAATAAGGCCACATGGCAATGGCGATCGCAGCGACGGCAGCGACGCGCAACGCGCAGCAAAGTCCTCCCTGAAAACAACATGATTTTGAGATGTTCCCGGAAGCCTCTCCAGGAGCACGTTCCGGGAGGCCACTCCGGGAGCAAAGCGGAGTAAAACAACAACCCTCTCGACGTGTGCGAAACGCGCCAGCCGCATGGCCGCGCGAAAAAACGGCCACGTGGTAACGACGATCACAACGACGACAGCGATGTGCAGCAAGCGGCCTCGACGTCTGCGGCCGGGCGAACGGAGCGCGTCAGCTGCTGCGCCGCGCGAGAGACATGCGCACGCTGCCAGACCATTTCAACGCACATCGGTTACCACTGGACTCCGCGCGCGGCGCTCCGCAAAACGTCATGGGAACTGCCCCCCCCGCGCGCCCTAGAGCGCCAGAGGCCGTGCCGGCGGAGGCAGGGGGCGCCGCGCCTCATCGCGCCTCGGGGCAAGCTTCAACTTTGCAAGACCTCGCAGATCTGGAATGGCACCTCACTATCGCGACCCGGGGCGCGCCGCCTCGAAAGGTGGTCGGCCAGCGGATTCCGCGCCCCCTGCAAGTGCGCGAGGGTCATGTCACTAGCGCCGACCGCCTTCAGTTCCACAGCCAGCTCCGCTGCGACAGGATTGAGCGCCAGGGTCCCGCTCGCCAGCTTTCTACCCATAGCCAGCACCGCCATGGAGTCCGAACGCACCGACAAGCTGGCACGCCTGTCCTTCAGGGCTTTGCTGAAGAGCCAAACGCCCGCGAGGAGGGCGAGTGCTTCTGCCGCGCCCTGCGCGCTGGACTCCCCTATGGTCAGGCCCAGGTTGACCGCGTCGTCCTCCGAGAGCGCCGAGGCAAACGTCGCTCTCGGTCTCTGGGCCACCGGGTCGAACAGGAAACCGCCCACGCCCCGCGGCGAAGCGTCGATGACAAGCGCGAGCTCGGGGGCGACGCCCACCGCGCGGCGCCTGGCGATCTGCTTCCCGACCCTGCTGGCGAGACCTTCCAACAGGAGGCGGGCGGCGCGACCATCGAGGAATGAACTAAGTGCCTCGTGTCCCTGTCGTCGTCGTCGCTCTTCTTTCGCTTGCATTTCGGCGGCCTGTGCTGAGCGGCCTTTTCGCTGCGCCCCGCGTCGGCCGCCGCCGCGCAGAAGATGCGCGCGGCCCAGCGGGGGCGGCCGAGCGCGCCCGCCGCCCGCGACAACCTGCCCGCGAAGGACCTCGGGCGCTCCCAGGAGACAAAGTTTTTTTGGTTATGAGTGTATATATATATATATAAAGATACTAGTATGTTTATCTATAATGAATTATGTTTATGCGTTGTTTCTCTCCTTCTTTTTTCATGGGCAAACTCCTCCAGGACATCCTTCGCGAATATTTCTGGGAGCGCGAGGGCGAGCGCGGACTGGCGGGTGATGGGGCAGAGGGCGCCGCGCCGCTCGACCTGCGCGCCGCGCTGGCTCTCGCCTGCGAGGCGCGCGCCCCCAAAGCCATGGGGGGGGCCGGCGAGCGTCTGATGTGCGCGCCCGAACGCCGCGGCAGAGAGACTCCAGACAAGCGGGGCACCCTTTGTCCCGAAAGCCATCGTGGCCCGCGGAATGACGCCATCGCTGCCGAGCGGGCTCGGGGAAAAGCAGCGCGGGCGCCCCTCGGGGGCGACCGAGCAGGCGCGGGCGCGCATCGGAGAAGTCCGCGCTGAAAAGCTCTACGCCGCAGTCCCCGCGGAAGCCCGCCCCCGCGACGCGCGCGCCAGCCCGGCAGCCCATCGCGCGGGGATCGATTCGGCGGCGTCTGACGCCCTGGGCAGGACTGGCCTTCCTGCAACCATTGCGCGGCCATTGGCCCCAGGCCTTCCCCAGTCCACGATGGTCCTGCGCTTGACACTGCCGTCGGGTTTGTCCTTGATGATGATTGCCCTCTTGGCACGCGACCCCCCCCACCTTGCCGATGCGCAAGGTCTCGTGCTTCCCGATGACGACGCCGCTGTTCCTTGAGGAGGCGCTCGGCTTCGATCCGCGCGTCGGCTGGGTTGTCCAGTATCGAGGAATAGTTCGGTCAGCCCTTGGCAAACAACACCTTGATCGGCGGAACTACCGGCGGGCCCTCGAAGTCGTCCTGGGACACCTCCGGGAAAATGCCGCAGGAGGGCGTCGCCCTCGAGGCCCCCGGCGGCGCTCCATCTCGCGCCCGGGCCCTCGAGACCTCCTGCGAGTCGCCGGCCTGGTCGAGTATCGCCGGGGCTTGCCGCAATCTCACCTCTGGGAGATGTGAGCGCGCGGCGCGCCGGGGAGATCGCAGATCCTGTCCCTGTAGTCCCCGATGAGCTCTTCGGAGGGGCAGTCGTGCGACTTCGCGCCAGAGCCAGCTGCAGTATCCAAGGCGCCCGTAGTGTCCGCCATGAGCTTGTCGAACTTTTGCGGGATCAAGCTTCCCCGCGGGCCCTAGATGCGCGCGACCGCTCGGCGGGGGTCTCGCATGCCGACCAGCGACGAGCGGTTCTCCAGTTCCTTCGAGGCCCGCTTGGACTCCGGCTGCGGCAGCGTGACCTCCGCATGTGCATCCCTCTCCGCTGCGCCGAGGTCCGCCATGGCCAGCGCGTTGTTCCACTTGCCCTTGCGGGCGATGCCCTGGGGCGCCAAGCGCCCGAACTTCCTGGCGTCCACCGCGACGGGGGCGGCCGCCCTGGCGCGGGCGCGGAAGCGACGCGGAGGCGCCGCGGAAGCTGGCGAGGGCTCCGCCGCCCGCGGGCAGCCCTCGAGCAGCGAATGGGCAATGGCGCCCCCGTCGTCGTCGGAGAAGACGACCGAGGCTCCGCCGCCCCGGGCTGACTGCCCAGGGCCCGCGCGTGCCCGCATGCGCGCGCGGGCTCCCGAGTCCGCCACTCAAGCGAGGCGCGTTGTCGCAAGGGCGGCGGTCTGGCGATCGACTTGCACTTCCGGCAAATGCGCTTCTTACCTGCTGGGCAACGGTCAGTGCCAGATAGATCCGTGCACGGGCCATTGCGCGCGATCCACGAGAGGCAGATTTGCGCGCTGTGGGCTGGCCGCTCCCTCTTGCCGACGCCTTCGGCGCCCTGGTCGCGCTGCCCAGGGGGGGCCGCAACCGCCGCCCTCGCCTCCGCGAGCCGCCGGCGCGCGCGCCGACGCGCCGGGGCCTGCTTCGACGACGGGCGCGCCCCAGCAGCAGCGGGGGGAGTTCGACGCGGAGGAGTCTGCCGGGCGGCGCCGCCGGCCGCGCCCGCCGGGGCGAGAGCGCCGCCGTGCGCGGAGACACCTCCCGGAAGGACCAGCTGCGCAATGAGCTCCTCGGGGCGAAAGGGCGCTCCGCGACCGCCGCGAGCAAGCCGCTCGAGGGATGGGCCCCGCACCTGTGACTCCCGGAAGAACTTGTCCCCGGCCGCCTTCATGAAGACCGCGGTCCACGGGCGGCCCGGGCCCCAGTCGAGCTCGGGGAAGGTTGCGCAACAGTCCCAAAATGACATTCCTCCAGATCTGCGCCAGATAGTAGCCAGTAGCCCCTGCGCGCGTCGTCTCCCGCCATGGTGAGATGCCAGGCGCCCGGGAAGTGCGGGGCGAGCTCCGAGGGTGAGGGCCACGAGCTTGGCGACCTGGATCATCAAGGCGGCCGCCTGGGAAACCTCCCACGCTGCCCCCCACTGCTGGAAATTGGCTGGCCCTGGAAGCTCCCCGGCGATGAAGGCGCCGTCGCCCGCGGGGATCCGCGCCCGAGGCCTGCCGTGCACGTGGCCCATTCAGGCACGCGGCGACCGCGCCGCCATGTCCACGAAGGGCGGAACCTTGATCGTGAAGGCGCGGTAGGCGAGAGCGCAAAGCTGCTCGTCCGCGGGTTTCTTCAAGGGCGGGGGCGGACCGCCCATGGCCGCGACGTAGTTGCCGTGTCGCGCCGTGGTCGTCACGTCCTCAGCAGCGGTGATCTGGGTCCTCGTCGCCCTGGATGATGACTGAGCCAAGCTTGAACTTTTGCGACTTAGCGCCTCCGCCGCCTCCAGAAGGGGCTCGTCCCGTCGGCGCCGAACTCGTAGCTGTCGGTGGCAGGGGTGCTGGGGCAAACGGGTCGACGCCCTGAAAGGACGCCCACGTCTGGCCTCCCTTGGTCCGAGCAGTGCGCCGCGCCACGCGCCGCACCAACCCCTATTCGGCCTTTTCCAACACCTTCAGGGGGCGTCGCGTAGCACTCGGTCCTGCGCCCGTGGTCACCGTCACGTTCTTGGCCCCGTCGGCGATGGACGTGGCATGGAGATCTGATTGCGGAACCCCCCAACCGTCTCTTGAAAGGAATTCCAGGGCTCCTCTGGCACCCCCACGAAGGTGAGTACCTGGCCGGGGTCGCCGCGTGCCAAAGCCATCGCGGAGTCTGGAAAGAGCGCCGCCCCAAAATGCAAAGGCGAGCGCCCGACAGAGAAATTGGGCAGCGGTCAATGCTGAGCTCACCAGGTGCTGGAGCCAAAATAGCCACATATGCAACGATCGCAATCGCAGCGAGAGCCGACGGTCCCTCAGACGGCCGAGCGGCGCCCACCCTTGCAATCTGAACCGAAAAGCATGCGCGCAGTGGACTGGGTTTTCCGCAGCGGGCGCGTTTGGCACAAGAGGCCAGGGCCCCCGCGGGAACCAAAATCGCGTTCTAGGAGAGGCCTCCCGGAACATGATTTTCACGTGTTTACACAGCCCTCTCCGCGAAGGGAAAAGCAATCCGTGGCTGGGCCCGCCCGGCCGCCCCGACGGCGCGCCCGGGCCCGCGCGCGCGTCGCCCCCTGCGGGGCCCCGCGCCGCGGCCGGTCTGGGCGAGCGCCCCGGTAGCCGAGCGAAGATGCAGGATGCCGTGGAAGCGAAGCGCTCGGCCCCGGGCTCTCTGATCCACGACGGCTGCCACTGCAAATGCTACTAGGCGCCAGGACAAGCTGCTCGGCGGCGACGCGGCGGCGCAGGGGGGCGAGGCCCACTGCGGCGTGCAAGCCAGCGCGCTCGGAGGGATGACGCGGCCCCTTTCCGCGACGCTGTCCTCGTGGACGATCGGGCCCTCGCGGATCCGGACGTCGGCACGCGCCCGGCGCAGGGCGACGCCGCGGCGCTGGAAAGCATCGGGGCGCGCATGGGCGAGGGCGCGATCGACGAGGAAAAGGGCCTTGAGGAGGGCGGATCGGAGACCAGCAAGATTTGATGGGGTTCGTCTGTGCGGCGCGGTGGAACGCGCGATCGCGTGGCCAGCCCCGAATATTGAGAAGGCAACGCACGTCTTGGCGGATGAGGCGCTGGACTTCGGCAGCCGGGCGATCCCGTGACACTTCTGAGGAATCTTCAAAGGGGGCGAGCAATTTGGGCGCTTGTGATGCGCGCGATTCGTCGCTTGGTCGGGGCCGCAAACGCATTGGTGCGAGGCGAACCGCGTCGTCTCGCGGGCCCCCTGGCAGGGGGCCCCAAGAGGGCGCTTCTCTGGAACGATATCTGGCGGGCTGCGGAGGCGGCGCGGGTGCTCGCGGCGGACGAGAACAAATGGAGGTCGAGGTTCGTCGGATCGCTGTCGGGGGTCTTGGCGATCGACGAACGCCGGGCAATGCCGAGCGCCCACTGCGGCATCGCCTGGGTGACCGGGGGGGTCGCGCTGGGACGGATCGCCGCGGTCGACTGGGTCAACGCGACGCGTCGCCCCCCTCGGTCCAGGGCTTCACGGGCGCCTTTCCGGAAGGCGGCAAGAGTCGAGGAAGAGGGGGGGAAGGCGGAGGAGGAGGGGGGGATGGGGGGGGAGGAGAAAGAGGAGGAGGAGGAGGACCAGTGGAAACCCAAGAGTCATCGACGATGTTGGAATTAACCCCGTCTCCACGCTTCCTATTCGTAGGCCCAATGCAACGGTTCATTTCCATTGAGGGAACTGCCTCGTTGGAAAACAACAGTTTGAAGATCCTGCAGCGTGCCAGAACGTGGTTCTCGGGATTTCGACGCCGCGCGTCAACCTGACTGCTGCGTCTTGACGATCCAGAATCGTGCCAGAACGCCATTTGGGGGACTTCAACAGCAAATCCGCACGCATGTTGCGCCCGCATAATCCAGTATCCTTCCAAACGCAGAAGTTCTGGTGCGTTGACCGTGGGAATCCGTGGAATTCTTGCAAGTTGTCAAAACGAATTTGCGCGGCGCTAAGGCCAGGGCCACCTTTTGAAAAGGAAGCAACCTCAATATTTGAAGCTCTTGCAAATGTTCAAAGCGAAAGCGCGCGGCGCTGCGGCGAAGGCCGCATTTTGAAAGCAACCCGCCCTTAATCCGTGAAGCTCTTGTATTCTTAATTTGAAGAACGATTGTGCGCGGCGCTAAAGCGAGAGCCACATGCTGAAAGCGAACCGCCCTCAATCCGCGAAGCTCTTGCAAATGTTTAAAACGAACGCGCGCGGCGCGCAGGCGAGAGCCACATTTTGACAGCGACCTGCCCTCCATCTGTGAAGCTGCTGCCACTTTTTAGGCTTCAGAATCATAAGTGGTGAGGGAGTTTCAAGCGAAACGCCCAGCCCGCCCTAAAACCTGGCTTCAAGGTGCAACAGGGAGGAGGTATCTCTAGGGGAAGGAATGGAGGAGGAGGACGAGGACGAGGACGAGGACGAGGAGGAGGCGGAGGAGGAGGAGGAGGAGGAGGAGGAGCAGGAGGAGGAGGTGGGGGAGGAGGAGGAGGAGGAGAAGGAGGAGGAGGAGGAGGACGCCGTCATCGCGATCGTCGAGTTCCAGGGCGGGAGCAAAAGGGCTGTGGTCGCAGGGCGTGGCGATGCAAGGCGGGAACAAATACAACGTGCATTGCTGGTTGCCGAACCGACGCGCCAAGAACAGGCGCGCGAACTTCTCGCCGCGGCGATCGCGCGCCTGGAAATTGCGCGCGGCCACGAGATCGCCGGCGCGCACTTCCGCGCGTAGGTATCGCAACGTTACGGTCGCCACCTTCTCCCAGGCATGACTGTCATCAGCCTGATGGGCGGTTGGTCGAATCGCCCCGAGGGGGGCTGGCCCCGCCGGGCATTGATCTGGGAAGGCCAGAGCGACGCGGGCCCCAGGGTGGCGCAGCAGCTGGCTGCCGCTGGGAGGGGACCGCGCCGCCCTCGGGCGCCGAGGACGACGCCGGGCGAAGCCGATCATACTTGTCGAGTGGAGAGGGGCGTTGAGCTCGCAGCGCAAGGCAGGCGCGCGTCGAGGGGCGGTGGCGTGGCTTCGTGGCGTCGGTGGCGGGCCGACCGCAGGTCGCGTGTTGTGGCCCCTGAGCGTAGCTGAGTGAAAGGGCCAGCACTGCGCGCGGGCGGACGTCGCGATGACAGGCCTCTCCGACGACGACGGCGAGGAGGCGCGGCGCCAGGCGGAGTTTGCGACGCGGACGGGGGCGCCCGCGGCGATCGCAGACGCGCCGTGCTCGGCGAAGGTGGGCACCGCCAGGATCGAGCTCGCCTGGTCGGGCTTCAGCTGGGGGGGGGTCGAATCGCTGTGAACTGCGCGAACTTCGGCGATGCGACGGCCTGGCGTCGGAGGATCGCGCTGGCCGCGAGGGGGGGTTGCGAGCGCCCCCTGCGCGGGCCAGGAGCAGGCGTGGCCGCCGAGCATCCTACTTGGGCAAGGCGAGGGCGGGTGCCCTGAGGCTCGGTCACAGAGACTGAACCAGGGCCCGCGCGCGCCCGCGCGGGGGGGTCGCAGCGGCCCGAGGCCGCGTGGTCACTGGCACCCCGCGAGGGCGTCAAGGAGTTCGTCCTGTTGGCGGGCGGCCCCGCCCCAGGGCTGCGCGGAAGGGAATCGGGGGCGCGGCCGGGAGGGCGAACCTGGCCATGGACTCCTGGGGGCCTCTGCCGGCCAGAAGTCCGGCAGCTCGTCGCCGAGGGCGCGCGGGGGGCGATGGGGGGCGGCCTGGCCGCGTTCGGGAGGGGAGCGGCCGACGGGGCGGGCGAGGAGGCTCTGGCGGGGTGGGCCGCCAGGTCGGCCACCCTGGGGCTCGTGGAAGCCTTTGTCGAGGAGACCTCGGCGCAGCTCGAGTGCGCGAAGGGGCGGTGGGGCAGCGCGAGGCGGGCGTCTGCGGCCCAGAGCGCGAGGGCGCGGCCTGCGCGGCTAAGGTCACGCGGCGATGGGGGGCCCGAGGGGCCAGGTCGCAACGTTACGGTCGCCACCTTCTCCCAGGCATGACTGTCATCAGCCTGATGGGCGGTTGGTCGAATCGCCCCGAGGGGGGCTGGCCCCGCCGGGCATTGATCTGGGAAGGCCAGAGCGACGCGGGCCCCAGGGTGGCGCAGCAGCTGGCTGCCGCTGGGAGGGGACCGCGCCGCCCTCGGGCGCCGAGGACGACGCCGGGCGAAGCCGATCATACTTGTCGAGTGGAGAGGGGCGTTGAGCTCGCAGCGCAAGGCAGGCGCGCGTCGAGGGGCGGTGGCGTGGCTTCGTGGCGTCGGTGGCGGGCCGACCGCAGGTCGCGTGTTGTGGCCCCTGAGCGTAGCTGAGTGAAAGGGCCAGCACTGCGCGCGGGCGGACGTCGCGATGACAGGCCTCTCCGACGACGACGGCGAGGAGGCGCGGCGCCAGGCGGAGTTTGCGACGCGGACGGGGGCGCCCGCGGCGATCGCAGACGCGCCGTGCTCGGCGAAGGTGGGCACCGCCAGGATCGAGCTCGCCTGGTCGGGCTTCAGCTGGGGGGGGGTCGAATCGCTGTGAACTGCGCGAACTTCGGCGATGCGACGGCCTGGCGTCGGAGGATCGCGCTGGCCGCGAGGGGGGGTTGCGAGCGCCCCCTGCGCGGGCCAGGAGCAGGCGTGGCCGCCGAGCATCCTACTTGGGCAAGGCGAGGGCGGGTGCCCTGAGGCTCGGTCACAGAGACTGAACCAGGGCCCGCGCGCGCCCGCGCGGGGGGGTCGCAGCGGCCCGAGGCCGCGCGGTCACTGGCACCCCGCGAGGGCGTCAAGGAGTTCGTCCTGTTGGCGGGCGGCCCCGCCCCAGGGCTGCGCGGAAGGGAATCGGGGGCGCGGCCGGGAGGGCGAACCTGGCCATGGACTCCTGGGGGCCTCTGCCGGCCAGAAGTCCGGCAGCTCGTCGCCGAGGGCGCGCGGGGGGCGATGGGGGGCGGCCTGGCCGCGTTCGGGAGGGGAGCGGCCGACGGGGCGGGCGAGGAGGCTCTGGCGGGGTGGGCCGCCAGGTCGGCCACCCTGGGGCTCGTGGAAGCCTTTGTCGAGGAGACCTCGGCGCAGCTCGAGTGCGCGAAGGGGCGGTGGGGCAGCGCGAGGCGGGCGTCTGCGGCCCAGAGCGCGAGGGCGCGGCCTGCGCGGCTAAGGTCACGCGGCGATGGGGGGCCCGAAGGGCCAGGTCGCCTCCAACAAGAAGGCTGAGGAGGCCAAATGCGGGGCACTGGGCGGCAGGGAGGACGCGCGCCAGGCGCGCGCGAGGGAACTGCAGATCGCGCGCGCGACGCACAAGGGCGCGGACCCCCGCGGCAAAGGCTGGGAGGCATGGCGGCGGGGGGTTCGGCGGCGCAGGAGGGCCTGCCTTGCCTCGACCCCGGCTGCGGCTACCTGGAACACTCGGACCCCCGGGTGCTCGCGGTGGAAGGTGGAGGACCAGGCTATTGCTGCTTTGCGTGCCGCGGCCGCCGCGAGGAGCTGGAGTGGGCGGGCGGCCGCGAGCGTCGCAGCCGCTGCGAGAAGGCGCCCGACGACCAGGAGCCGCAGCGCACCGAATCGGCGGTCGGAGAGGGCGCAGGGCCGCGCGAGGGGGGGGGGCGCGGAGGAACGGCGGAGGTGGCCAAGGAGAAGCGCAGGGCGAAACTGGGCAGGCGCCCCCCGCCCAGCAATGGGAAGCCACTCGTGCTCGGCGCGGCGCAGGGGTCAGAAGGCGAGGCGCGCCCGGCGCTGGGCGCCACGACGCCGCCAATATGCGCTGAAGACGATGGAGAATGCGAAACCTAAAGGGTGAACCACCGGGACATGCACCAGGAGATCACAAAAGGACTGGCGCGGCGTGACCGTGGACCACTTCTCCATCTGGGTCGCATGTTATGCGGCGGGAGAGGGGGGGGGGGCGCCGAGTGCGAGTGCCAGATCTCGCCCAAGACGAAACTAGGCACGCCCATGGGCAGGTGGGCAGGTTCTGTCAGGAATATGGACTTCGACCAGACTAAGCTACTTTCGTCCACGGGCGCGGCGCGGTGCTGCGGGGGGCGGCCGCCGGCTCGGCATGACCGATCGCGCCCAGGTCGGGGCGACGGGGGGCGCGCCTGGGGCCGCCGGCCAGGCCCCAGAGGCTCCGGTGGAGGGCGCGCGCTTCATCGAGGCGGCGGCGAGGGCTCTGGAGGGCGACGGGGCCAAGGAGGCCGAGGAGGGGAGGCGAAGGAATGAATCGGCGGCTGCCGGCGCTGACCAGGGCAGGGCGCAGCGTGGAGAGGCAGAGGTCGCCGCCGAGAGGGCGCCGCGCCAGGCGAGGGGAGGGGCCGGATCTTCGGCGCCCGCGAGGGCTTCCTGGCGCGGGGCAGGCCCCCTGCCGCCGCGAAGCAAGATCCGACCAGGCCGAGAGCCTCTGCCAGGCGGCGGCGGAGCCGAGGGGGAGCATTGGAGGGCGGTCGTACTCTGGCAACTGGAGGGCACAGGTGGAGGGGCTCACCTCTGCCGATGCCCGACAGGGTGCGCTGGGGCGAGGGGCCCGAGCAGGGCGAGCGGGGGCCGCCCTTCACCCGACCCCGGCGCTGGGGGGCGAGGGCGGAAGAGGCAGCGCACCTCCCAGCTCGGAGGTCTGCGATGGCGAGGGCGCTGCTGAGGAGCGGCCGAAAGCTGAGGCAAGGAGGGCGATGGCGGCCTGCCTCGAGACGCCGGGAGGGGGGTGCGAACTGCGTTTGATCGCGGGCGCGGCTGCAGGACGGTCAGAGGGCTCAAACGCATCGACCTGGGGGCGGTTTCCCGCTGCGTCGCCACGGTGAGAGGGGCGGGGGGCGCAAGCGCGGCAACATCGAGCATCCTGCCGCAATGGGCCGCTGGAGTGCGAGGCGGAGGGGCAGCTTGAGAAGCTGGTGGCCATCTGGGGCTACCTGGACCAGCGGGCGGGGCGGCTCGGCTGGGTTCTGGATGCCCTGATGCCCGAGGGGCGGAGGCCAGGAAGGCGGGGGCCAACGCCGATGAGAAAAAAGGAGGAAGAGGTCGGGAGGCGCAGGTAGCAGCTCCGCCGAAACTGCTCGGCGCAGAGGACATTGTGGCCAAGGCGAAGCAGGGCGACCTGATGCTGGCGGACTGCAAGACCTGAGAGGACTGGGAGAAGGCCAAGCTGGAGCGGGAGCTCATCCTGGATAAGCTGGCGAGCTCCACGCTCAAGTCCTAAAGCCTGGACTGGCGGTGGTGGACCCTCTTTTGTCTTGCCCGTGGCGTCGGCCCCCTGAGGGAGGTGACCACGGCCAACAAGAAGGATGAGGAGGAGCTGCTGCTGGAGTTCTTCGTGCACCTCTCAAGCCGCGGGCAAACAGAGGCGGGCACCATCAAGCAGTACCTCGGCGCGATCAGGGCCCAGCACCTGGCCCTGGACTTCACGGACTTAGCGGCGGGCGCGAGGAGACTTTGGATAATCTGGATGGCTATCGACGGAAGAGAAAGCACTCGGTGACGCCGAGGATGACGAGGTGGAGGTGGATCAAACGGAAACTGCAGCCAGAGAAATCCCGAGAGGGTGCAGACCTGTGGGCGGCGGTGGAGGCAGGCTACTTTTTCACCCTGCGGGCCAGCGAGTACGTGTCAAGCGACCAGAATGGCTACACGGGCAGCAAAGCCTTGATGGGGAGTGTACGTCACACCGAAGACCGTGGGCAAGCCATGTTGGAACCGACTCGACGCGGGCGAGGTGGTGATCAAGATCCGGGCCGAAATGACGGACCAATACAACCGGGGCGAATGGCGCAACCACTTCAGAATCGAGGCGGCAGCTGGAGCGGAGATGGACACGCACCTGTGCTTTGTGGAGGCGCTGGCCATCTACGAGGGATGGGCACGCGAGATGTTCTGGGGAGCGAGGGTGTACAACCCGCTCTTCGCCATCGGCCACGACAAGCTCGTCACCAGGTCGGACGTTCAGAGGGAGGCAGTGCAAGCGGCAATTACGGAGGGAGTGGAACCCAACGACCTCGGCTCCCCCAACCTGAGGATCGGCAGCGCATCCGCCCTGTACGCGGCGTTCAAAGACACCGCGTTTGTGCAGCGGTGGGGGCGCTGCTCCTGGGCTACCTGTGGGAGTCGAGGGACATGGCGGAGGCGGTGGCAAGCAGGATGGTGGCCACGGACCTCACCATGGTTTGAGGAGGAGGAGGAGGAGGAGGAGGAGGAGGAGGAGGAGGAGGAGGAGGAGGAGGCGGAAGCGGAGGCGGAGGCGGAGGCGGAGGCGGCGGCGGAGGCGGAGGAGGTGGCTGCAGTGGTGCAGGCAGCCAAGCGGTGCGAGATGGCATGTCCGTCTTGGACTGGGCATTTGACAAGGGCGCGGAACGCGTTGTGTTCCAGTCGGGGGAACTTGCAAAGGGCTCGAGTGACTGGAGGAGGACGGAGGGCTGGGAAGTGACAGGGCCAAGTGCGGGCGGGGGTCCTCGAGGTGGGTCCCGCGGCCCGAGGCGGACGGCAGGCCAGTGGAAGCACGCAGGAGGGGGCCGGCGGCCTTGGCGAGCACGCCAGGCCGCCAAGCCCGCGCCTTGCGAAGGGCTTCGCGGGCGCCATCGGCCAAAACGAGAGTGCTTTGTCCGCGTCATCATCGGGAGGAGTGGAGAGTGTGGCCTGAAGGGCTTGGCCGCACCTGATAGTGTGAGCACTGTTTGAGGGCGGCCTGCAGGCCACGATACACGGGAGGCGTGAGGTGAAGCGCGCGGGGCAAAACTCCCACACGCGGCTGTAGGGAGGGAGGGGAAGAGGAGGACGGCGGCGAGGAGGAGGTAAGGCGGGGAAGAGGGCTGGGTCGTCGCTGTCGTCGCCGCGTTCGCTGCGGCCGTCGCGCACGTCGTGGTCATGGTCGCCGTCGGGTGAGGGAACGGAGGCGGAGCCGGCAGGCCCCCGCACGGCTTCCGGCGGCGACCCACGAAGCCCCACGGCAGCGCCGGCGGGCCCTAGCACGACTTCTCGGGCCGGTCCTGGGAGAGCACAAAACCGACGGCGCGCCGAGGGGGAAGTTCGCGACGTTTTCTGACGAGTTTGTTGGCTCCCCGAGGTTTTCCAACCTCGGGGTGCTTTCCAGGAGCTGCGCCTGGCCGAGAGCGTTCCAGGGGTCCTCGGGTCGTCCCGAACGGCCGCCGGAGACCCGAGTTATGGCCCAAAAGCCAAACTCGGTGGCGCGCCGAGGGGGCAGAAGTGAGAGGGGGCAAGCCTTCTCTGAAGGCGGCGGCTCTTCTCACCAGCCCCCGGGCCTTCCCACAAACTCGCTCTGGCCTCGGAGGGGAGGCTTAGAAGGCTTCCCAGGAGGCCTCCAAGCCTTCTGAAAAGGGCAGTCCTTCTGCCTTCCCCTGGTCGCGCCGCCGAAAAAGACAGCATGCGCCTTGATTTTCAGAGGTATGTGCGTACGGATTTTGTGTCGTGCGCAGGGGCGGCGCTTGAGGCGTCGCCAGGGGGGGGGGCCCAGCGCCGACCCGAGAAATCAGCGCGTACCTCCGAAAGTTCAAGCCAGTGCAACTTTCTTGCTCATCCTCGACGAACCTGCGCACGGCTTCTCCAGGCGGTCCGCGAAAACCGTGGGTCCCTCCCCTGAGTGGCCCTCGGGCCACAACTTGGGCTTCCAGCACCCCTGGGAAGCTCTTGGCGAGGCGCAGCCAGTAGAGAGCACCCCGAGGCTGGAAGCCGCCGGGGACCCAAAAGCGTGTGGCCCTCGGGCCAAAACTTTGGCCCCTGGCGGCCGTTCGGGACGATCCGCGCCCATATACCTCGAAACTTGAACGAGGAGGAGGAGGAGGAGGAGGAGGAGGAGGAGGAGGAGGAGGAGGAGGAGGATCAGTGTGAACCCAATAATCACAAACGATGTTACAATAAACCCTCCCTGCAAGCCCCATCTTCATAGGCCCCTACAAGGATTAATTTTCTCTGAAGGACGTCCCCCGTTGTAAAGCAACCGCTTCAGCAGAGGAGGAGGAGGAGGAGGAGGAGGAGGAGGAGGAGGAGGAGGAGGAGGAGGAGGAGGAGGATGGAACGCCTCCAAGAGCAAACGGAGACGTCCGCTCCCCTTCCGGCGCGAGGCCCTTTCGCACGGCCTCTCGGGACGGTCCGCGAAGCCCACGAGGTTCTCGGCCCTCGCCCACGCCCCGGACGGGGCCTCCTGAGGACGGCGTCGACGGGGAGGACGACGAGGCCAGAGAAGGACGACAAGGACGTGGAGGCCGAGAAGGGCGACGAGGACGAGGAGTGCGACGAGGACGTGGAGGCCGAGAAAGACGACGAGGACGTGGATGCCGAGAAGGACGAGGAGGACGAGGAGGAGGACGAGGACGTGGAAGACGACGAGGATGCGGAAGACGACGGCGGCGACGGCGACCCTGACGACGCCACGCCCGGGGCGCAGGCCTCCGCTGGCCCGGGCGTGGCGGTGGCCACCGCCTCCGCTCGCTCGCCCAGTCGGCTGCGGACCTCTGGGGGGGTGCCCCCGCCGCCGCGGCCCGCCGCCGCCGCGAGCCGCCGCGGGCTGTCCACGAGGAGGATGGGGGATGGAGGTGGAGGGGGACCAGAGTCAGCCCAAGATGCAGCAACCGATGCTGCCATACGCCCTCTCGTCCAAAGCTCCCCTCCTCCTAGAACCATGCAAATCTTCCTTCCTACTGCGGGCGCCCCCCTCCTTGAATGACGAGCGGCGGGTCGGTCGGCCAGTCAGACGAGGGCGCCTACGGTTAAAATACCCTCCCTCCCTCGGAGGAGGAGGAGGAGGAGGGAGTGATCAAGCAGCGGGCCTGAGGAATGACGGTCGAGAGCAGTGGACTAGAGAAGGCAGGTTTGAGAGGTAAGAGAAACCCGCTGCCCCTTGAGGGGGCTACCCCGACGTTCACGGACCAGGGCACCAGCACCAATCTTGGGACAACTCAGGAAGCGAGCCCACAAGCGCAGCAAGCGCAATGCGCCGGCGAGTTTGCTGGTGTAGTGGCGCATTCGGCGAGTTTGCTGGTCGCGCATTCATGGCAGGAGGAGGAGGAGGAGGAGGAGGAGGAGGAGGAGGAGGAGGAGGAGGAGGAGGAGGAGGAGGAGCAGGAGGAGGAGGAGGAGGAGGAGGAGGAGGAGGAGGAGGAGGAGGAGGAGGATAACACGTACCCAGGGGGTACGAGTCGTGCGATCACCTTACCAGCTACTCGATTGGCAGGCTCGGAGGGCAGGGCGCTTCGGCTGGGGTGAATGCTATCTGCGCCAGAAGACTGCGGCTGATTCAAGAAATCGACGCACAGCTGACGAAATCGATAAAATAGCATGAAGCTGAGGGAGCTCGTGCCCACGATCTCCCACCGCGCGCTGAGCCTCTCAACGATGTTCGAAGTCATCGCCAAGCACGGTGCCGCCCATCGTACCCGCAACAGATCCACGACCACATTGCTGGTGAGCGGCCTCCCTGTGACGATCCACTCAACCCTCCCGTCACCTGTGCAACGTCTTAGTGGCCATGCGCCGCCCTGCAGCGGCCGTAGCTAGGAGCACCGACAGAGGACATCCTAGCGGCATCCAGGACTACACACTAAACAGCTCGCTGCATTTGAATGAGCCTGGCGGCGCCGTCAGCAAGTCGTGCACAGCCCAGATTCTTTCAAGAGAATGGGAGGGGACACAACTTTACACTGGGCTAAATGGCTGAGACTCCTCTCCCGAACCAACCCCACCATTTTCGACCAGCGGCTTCTCACGCATCGGCCCCCCAGCGCCCATCAACGCACCGAAAGACAAGGTGGCCGAAGTAATTGTGAATGTGTTCCAAGCAGGCACGCGTTGGGTAGGAAGATGGCGCGGGCCATCTCAAACAGTTGATCTGGCAACAGACCAAAGCGGGACCCTGCAATATTTCTCAGGCTAAAACTTGAAGCCCGCGAGCTTTTCAGCTTGCTGGGACGTTGCCTGGAAGGAAGGCCTGTGCGAGATTTCCCTCAATGCTGCTTCTGCACCGTCGGCACGCGCTGGTAGGTCCCCCTTAGAGCACTCAGCCGCTTCCAATGACGACACCAGGTCACGGATCGCCCAGAAGGTCCCTGAGAGTAGGCGCCCCGAGGGCACCCCGGCAGGTAGGGTGCATAGCGGCCCGCGGTCCCAACGCGAAACAACCCGACGAAGCTACATATGAGAGCCCGAAACGCGCACACATACTGCGCTGAGGTGTGAAAGCGGGAAGGGGTATTCCCGACGCGCTCAGGGGGAAAAAAAAACAACAACAAAAAAACGGGGGACTGGTGGGAGCGGATCGCCTCAACAATGCTGTGGGCCTTCCGGAAAATCACGGGGCCATGCCCCTCATGGCACTGCTGGGCGCCTTGTAGAATTGGGCGTCGTTTCTGGGAGTTCCAAGGCATCGCCCGACTGACGTGTGACCCTCCTCCCGTTCCGCACGAGCCCATGCCCCACGCTATTCTCGCCAAGCTGCCGTTGGGCAGCCCGCTGGGCTCGCTCGCGCCGCTCCTGGCTGGCCGCCTGCAATTCGCTCTGGAGCTTTCCTGGGCTCCTATTGGCGATGGTGGCGTCATCGATCTCAACGTGGTCGGCGCTGGTGGCGGTCGTGTTTGTTTTTACATGGACCATCCCCTGCCATCAAGATCACTTGGAAGCAAGGACGTCAGCCGTCAACGAAACACCCTTGTGCTTCGGGTGACGGCCTTGTAAAACGAGAGCCCACCTGTTCTTATTACTCCTCGTGGCTCCCGTAGTCCCCAGGCAAGGTTCACCAAGGATCTTGGGAAGGCCCAGCGCGATGTAGGCCTTGCAAGAGGTGCAAGCGAACAGCGGACTCTCGTCGGAGCATTTGAAGGCGAGAAGCGTATGTCCTCGCTCCTTCGCTCCTAAAAGCGCCAAGGGAACCTCCCCCGAACAACCGGGCGGCGAGGGGCGGCTATCCTGGCGTCTGAGGGGCAAACATGCGTCACACCTGCAATAGATTCTGCACCACGACCGTTCGTGGTCGACCGTGGGCGCGGAAACTCTGGCCTCCCTCGGGGACTTAATTAACTCAGCACCTGACAAATCGAGCCGAGGCCAAGCTGGAAGGAGCCGCGCTCCGAGCTTGGTCACAGCTTTGCAGGCTCGCACCTGCCAAAGTAAAAACAATCACGCTCGTGGTTGGTGGGCCTAAGGTGCAGCCTGAAGCCGCGCTTGGCTGCCCTGTCGGCCGAATCATTAATTCGCCCAGGGAAGAGTGCGCATCTCCCTCCAGCGCGTGAGCCTCCACCTTCTTGAAAACATTATGGCAGCATAAACGGGCGTTTGTAGGAGAGCTGCAGAGCCCTGGGGGCCTCTTTGGCCCTGACCACATTCTGACAATCACAGTGCCCCCCGCCCCCATAGACGGCCCAGATATGCATTGAGAGGCGGCCTCTAGGGCCCCAAGCTCCCCCGCTTGGCTGGTTTGGGCGAGGGGGGGCCCATATGGGCCCGCGCACTGAACGTAAAAGCTCCCCAAGCTCAGTGGGCTGCAAGCCCCCAGCTTGCTCGGGATAACTCTGCAATGATGCTGCGCTCACAACTTCCGCCCATGAAGATGCCCCCCCCGAGGCGCTGGTGTCCCCCCTCTCTGGATCGTCGGCTCAAGACGCGCAAAAACTCCGCATTCTCTGCGAGGACGAAGCCGATAATCACCTGGGCGCGGGAGAACCGCCTTATAATAAGGAAGGAACTACTGCCGATCATCCTGGTCGATACCTTTAACTGCTTCCTGAACCTCCTGGTCTTTGGTCCCGAAGCGATTGAACTTCCGAACAACACCACAAGCGATGGCGGATCGAATCCGAAGCAGCCCTGAAGGGCGGACACAGGTCGGACTCCACCTGGTACCCAGCTTGGATCGCACGATCCATGGTCCAGGCAGCTCCGCAACTAAGCCCACAAATGCGCCCTTTCTCGTAGGAGTTGAATTTGCTGGAGGACAGGGCTGCCTGGGCCACGTCATAGCAGAGCCTGGCGCCGACGCCGAGGGACTTGCCTGAATCGCGCTGCAACTGCCGGGGGACTTCATCTCTCAGGGAAGACTTGATAAGAACTGGCGACATGGAGGTCGCGCCCAAGGTGTCCCCGGAATCACTGACAAGCTCGGTGAGTGATTTCGTGCCCCATCCGATGCGAGATGACGACAACTTATCCTGGTTGCCCTCCAGATCGCCAAAGACTTGCTCCCAAGCTTGCCTCATAATCAGAGTGACAACGGGAACTGAGATATCTTGCATTGAATGGCCCAGGTCTCTTTGGAATGCCGTACCACTGGCGAAACCGCCAGAAACTAACATGGATCGTTCTCAAGGATGAGCAAGGAAGCGAAGCTTCTCTGTCCCGAAAATGGTTTACGAACGCGCCCGAGCGAACGACGCAATCCACCCACTTCGCAGTCGGAAACCCAGTGAACTTCAGAAGCATAAGTGGCCCCTGCCAAGGGGCCCGTTGCAACGACTCGCACAGCTAGCCTCTGCCCAAGTGCTGCTCGGCATCTACCAAGCCTGAGCGCGCGCTTCCTAAATGCAGCTAGCTTGCGAGCGTGCTTCGCCCCCCTGCCCACCCGGTCTCCCAGGTCTCCCCGCCGCGTCGTCCACCCCGAGATTGACTGCTGAGCTGACTGCTGAAACCTTGCCCCCCGGGCCTTCTAGGAATCCAACGGCCTTGGCCCCCGCTGCCTGGGGCGAGCGAACCGCTGAGGCTTTGTCCTCTAAGACGAGGCGCATCGTGCCATCGGTGAGGACTAAATGAAATTGCGAGGAGGATTTCGATAGCATGCGCAACTGTACCTGTGGGTTGAATGCCGTAATCACCCATGTAAATGCTCGACGGCCTGCGCGCAGACTCGCTGACCAGGTCCATCGAGGGGGTAGCGCGCGCGAACGGGCGAAGTGGCATGCGAGTCCCCTGCTACAGCCCCGTGCACAGCAAAACAACTGCCCTTTCATCGCGCCCGCAATCGCCGCGCATCTCGGCCCGCGATACGCTGCAATACATACTCGGGAGATCTGGTGAGGAAATCCTAGCATGGCGCATCGCTCCTGGAAGGGAGGCAATCGAACATACTCGTAAAATTGATGCAGGTCCCACAGCACGGAACAAGCAACCTGAGCCTTAGAACGTTTAGTGGATACCTCAGCCTCGTCAGCCTGCCTCCGAACAACGTCGGCTGCACCTGCAAAAACACCTGCCACCAGATATGGACGCTGGAACCTGCCTCCCCATTCCGCGGCATGCCTCCTTCTCAACCCAGGGGGGGGAACTAGACCGATCGGCCTCCGCGCCCCAGCCGACTTCGGTTGGAGGGTAACCGGCGCGCTTCTGATCTGGTTGGGAAAGGTGGCCGCGGCTTCAATGATGCTGAAGATCATGGAGAGGCAGGAGAGAGTACTATCCGACAAGGCAGCATAGTGTCGCATATGGAATCCGTCCACGCTGGTAGACGAGCGAAGTGGATAGCTCTTCGAAGCACTGCGCATCATATCAGGTCCGTAACCCCTTTGGCTCAAGCCGTCTCGGCTCGAGCCCGCCCCTGCTCAAGTGCGGCGCTCGGGCCCGGGTGATGGGGCTCGGCGGCGGGGCGCAGGCGCCGCGGGCGCCGCCAGCGCCGCTGGCGCAGCTGGAGCTGCGGCCGCCCCTGGCGGCCGCCCCCCCCAGGCTTCACCGCTGGCGCCGCGGGCGTCGCGGGCGCCGCTGGCGCCGCGGGCGGCCGCGGCGCCGCCAGCGCCGCCGCCGCCGGGGGGGGCCGGCGGCGGCGGCAGCGGAGGCGACGGCAGCGGCGGTAGCAGCGGCGGCGGCCGCCGCGCTGCCGCCGCCGCCGCCTTCGCTGCCGCCGCCATCGGCTCCCCCCCGGCGGCGGCGGCGGCGGCCGGCGGCGCCGCGGCCGGCGTCGCGGCTGCCTTCGCGGCGGACGCTGCTGCTGCCGCCGCCGCCGCCGCTGCCGGCCCCCGGCGGCGGCGGCGGCGGCGGCGACCGGCGGCGCCGCGGACGGCCCCGCCGCCAGCCCCGCGGCCAGCCCCGCGGCCAGCCCCACGGCCAGCCCCACGGCCAGCAGCAGCCGCAGCAGGACTGGCAGCAGCAGCAGCAGCAGCAGCAACAGCCGCAGCAGCAAACGCAGCAGCGGCAGCAACAGCGGCAGCACCCCCCACCACAGCCACAGCAGCAGCTACAGGTGCTGCAGCAGCAGTACCCCGCCGCTGCGACAGCAACGACACCCCCCTATGGAAGCCAGCAGAACCCAAGAGAAGACTCAGAGGTACCCGTGCTCCCTCAGCAGCAGCAGCAGGGCAGATTGCTGCCCCACCTCGTGGCATCGCGCGCGCAGGGATCAGGCGCCCCCCCCCCCCCTCGTGCACGTTTCGTCTACGCGGCGCTCTCTGTCACCAATTGCAGCGCTGAGAGCAGAGGCGGAGGCGCTATCCATCACAGATGGGGCTCTCGCAGACACCCTTTCCTACAAATCGTGTTCTGCGGCGGTTAGCTGCCCCCCCGTGTCAACGGAAGGTCGGTGCATCACAGATGGGGCTCTCGCAGACTCACGTCCCATCGATCGTGTCATCTGCGGCGGTTAGCTGCACCCCCCGTGTCAACGAAAGGCCGATGTATCATAGATGGGGCTCTCGCTGACGCACTTCCCACCAAATCGTGTTACGCGGCGGTTTGCTGTACCCCCCGTCGCACCGTCGATCAGCTCCCCCACCACTCTCAGCGGCAAGTGCGCGCACTGTCATCAATGCCAGCGCTGAGAGCAGAGGCGGAGGCACTTTCCAATCATGGATGGGGCTCTCGCAGACACACTTTCCATCAATTCGTGTTCTGCGGCGGTTAGCTGTATTCCCCGTGTCAACGAAAGGTCGATGCATCATAGACGGGGCTCTCGCAGACACACTTGCGGCGGACCGGATGGGAACGGGAGGGGCAGTTGCAGCTCCAGCTACGTTGCGTAAGGCTGCTGCGCATGTACCCCCCATGTGGCGCGTCCGACGCTGGCGCGCTCCAGCTCGGGCTGCAACGGCGTTGTCCTGCCGCCCCACCATCCTTCTATGTCTTCTGCGGCGGTTAGCTGCGCCCCCCACACGTGTAGACGCTCTCGGCGTGCAGCTGCTATCAAGTTACGTGCGTATTGCGGCGGTTTGCTGCGCCCCCCATCTCCACGGCAAGGCGCGCTCTGAGGACCGCGGGCCGGCCACGGTGTGGGGCGGCGCCGCTTGCGTGACCTGGTGGTGTCCTCCTCTGTGCCCCCGGGGCTCGCCCGCGGCGGCTGCAGTTGCCAGTGCGGGTGGCCAGGAGAGCAGGCTGCTCGGAGGATCAGGTGCAACTTCAGCTGTGTCGCGTAATGCTGCGGCACATGGCCGCCCAACTGGCGCGCCCGTCGCTGGCGCACTCCAGCCCGGGCTGCACCGGCACTGTTCGGCCACCCCCCATTCTTTCTACGTGACCACCGCGGCGGTTAGCTGCGCCCCCCACACGTGTAGACGCACTCGGCGTGCAGCTGCCATCCAGTTACATATCTCTTGCGGCGGTTAGCTGCGCCCCCCTTCTCCACGCCGAGTCGCACTCTGCGGGCCGCAGGGGCCCTCTCGCAGCCGGTCGACACTGTGACTTCGGAAGGACGGCGGTGTCCACCGAGGTGAGGGTGACTGTGACGGGTTGCCTTGCCAGGGTGATGCCTCGTTCCCTCGGCGCACCTTCCCTGTTCCTGGTGCCGACTCGTCCGTCGGCCGCCGCCAGCCCCAACAGCTCTGAAGTGGCGTTCGTTGGCTGCGCGCTGAGTGGTCCAGCATTCAGCGCCGACGGCCCCTGTTTTCCACCACCAGCAGCCGGCCCCCCGGGCTGGTGCCAGTTGTTTGTCTGGGGTGATGCTCGGAGCTTGGCGCCGCCAGGGCGACGTTCCGTCGCGCTTGCACCGCTGCGCGCTCGTTCTTCTGGACCGGGCGGCGCCTAGGTGCGTCACTGCGAATGTGGAGCATTCTGCTCCGTGCACGTGCACCGCGCCTCTCGCGTGCAATTTGCCTGCGCCGCCGTCCCGGACACGCTCGTTGCCGCCAGACCGCAGTCGCGCGGCCGCCGACCAAAAAAGTATCATATCAGGAGACGCGACAAGCAGCGGCCCGTGAAAATCGACGGGGTCGATTGGGGGGGGGCCTAGAAGCGTTCCAAAGGCCGCTGAAACACGCGGCCTCGCTGCCCAAAAGCGCTTGAGGATCAGGCAGCACCACTCCATTCCAGGATTGCGTAGATGAAGGGGCCCGCGGTGCAGCCTCGCGAGTCCACCTATGTACTCTGCGGGCCCCGGCATAAGTGCCGTCCACAAGCCAAGACGTCCACTCCCCACTGCTTTCACTCCTCTGAGAGCTCAAAAACTTCCCTGGGAACTCCGGGACATCTTCCAGGACCTCGATGCCCCTAGCCAGCAACTGAATGCAAGCCTGCGCCTCCAGGAGCCCACGATACAAAGTGTCGAAGACGTCCTGGGTCGCACTTTTCACCCCGATGAACAGAGCTTCAAAATCGCCGACGTGGTCTGAGGTCACTGAAGGAGGCATCAAGAGGAAATCGCCTGCCTCGCGCAACTGGCCAGGTCACGAAGAAAGCCCTCCAGCCTGTTCTCCTCCTCCTCCTGTGCTAGCTGCGTGTAGGCCAGGCCCACTGGCGCGGGGGGACTCAAAGGCAGCGTCTCCAGGAGCGGTAGCGATGCCGGCACCTGTCGAGTGACCTGCAGAGCCGCATATAGCTTAGGCTGCCGATAGACACGCTTATCTCTGTCCAACGCAGATGTCCACGCCAACTTAGGAAGCTCCCCGCGGGCTCCAAAAATCGCCTGTCTGAAGAACTGGATCCTCTGGCTCGCGCGGCTTCGTAGCCGCCTCATACCTGACAGTCGCGAGCTTGATGGCCTGGGGCAGACCGCTGGACGCGACGGAATAATTCAACTTCCTAACTCCCTCCTTCGCAGTGCCAGCGCGAGCGCCCCGGGCGCCTGGAAACGCGACGTTGGCCGCGAGAGGCTGCGCTAGATCACTCGCGGCTAGCTCCTGGGGCCCCATCTGGAAATCGGCCCCCGCGACGAAGGGGCCCCGGTGCCGAGATAACAAGGGCCCTGGAGCAGCGATCGTACTAAGGTTGTACTCCGAGAGGCCCTCCGAGCCCCCGAGGTAAGCGGACGCCGCCAAACGCGACGTACCTCCTGGAACCTGGATGACCGAAGCCGCGATGCGACTAGGAGCCAACTGAGGGCCATCTCCAAGATCGCGCAAGCCCAGGAAATCTCTAACGCATTGCAACTCCACCAGACGACCCGGGCCCCACACCTGGAGCAGCTGGGAGGAATCGTGATTTCCACCCCGCACGTAGGGCACGCTGTGAGACCTCGCCGACCTGATCGAAGGAGACGAGGCGGTGCTCCTGGACGAAGACCACATGCGCTGATGTCCGATTTAGCCACGAATTCGCGGCCCCCCAGCCCGTTGAAGTTGCGGTCTCTATCCCCAACTCAAAACCGTCAGTACTCTAGCAAGCTGGGGCCCAGAGACCTGCGCCAACTGCAGGGGATGGGGCCCCAGGGGCGGGGGGGGAAGTCGCCTGGCCATGGCCGGGGAAACATCCGCCTGCGCGAAATCTGATCACCACTACAGTTACGTCCTGATGGTGAGCCCCTCGACCCCATATCCCCTGGTGGGCTCGCCGAGGGAGGCGATGGGGCTAGATGGATGAATCAGCTGGCTCAGTGTCCTCGCTGGCGCCCTTGCCTGCTCCGAGCATGGCCTCGGCCCTGCCCCGCGCGCCCATGGGGGGCCGATCCGCGACCGCCGCGGGCCCATCTGCCACTCCCTCGCCGCGCCCGGCCCCTTTCCGTTGCAGCTCCTCCGACGTGGCCTGACTGCCTCCGCTGGGCGGCGTAATCGGGATCGGGGCTCCAGCGGGGTCGGCGGGTTCCTCGCCGCGCATGCCAGCCGCGCGCTTCTTGGTGAGACGCTCGACGTGGGCGGGCTGATCTGCTCTGGCGCGGTCAGTGGCCTTGAAACCCGCGTGAAACGTGGCCCCCCTGCGGGCGAACTCCAAGATCCGATTGTGGAAGCTCGTGCTGACTGTTGTCGATGCCAAGAAGCTCGCCATCATCGACCGGGACCAGCCCTCCTTTATTGCCCGCGACGGTGCCCCGCAAGCTGATGCCGCCGGCGGCGGCGGGGGGGCCGTGAGACTCAGGGCGATGAACAGACTTGTGCAACTCTTGGACCAACTCCTTGCGCATGTACTCCCGCTCGGCGAGGTCCGCCTGCGCGGCAGCAAGCTTGGCCTCGCGCAGTGCAAGCCACGCGCGTGCCTTCTCGACGTTCGAGATAGCGTTGCTGAGGCGCTTCTCGTGGGTCTGCACTTCCTGGGGGGCCTCCGCCGCTTTGCGCTCCAGAGGCTTGGCAGCAGGATTCAGCGACATTCTGTTTGCTCTAGTCTTCGTGCTGCTTGCGCGCCTGCTTATCGCCGAACTTGACAGCAATGACCAGAAGAGAATTGATCTCCTCGAGCGCGATGTCTTTCGGCGTCTGAGTCGCGCTGCTTGAGCCTGTTAGAAGTCGCGGCGGTCCTCTCTGCCGCGCCCCGTGCATGCGCGGCCACTCAGAAGCCTCATCATCCACGCGAGAACGACCGCAGTGCTTACGCCGCTTGCACCAATGCTGATTCTTGGCGCAGCCGCAGTCGGGGTGCGAACATTTCCAGCGCTGATGCTAAACGCTGGGCTGGTCGTAGCTGCCACGATACGTCGTCCAAGACTGAGTCTCCCCCGCCATGGCGAAATCTCGCTGGTTGTGGGAAAACAGCCGAGTGCCGAACCAAGAAGGCCCGCCGTCACCCAGCCGTTTTGAAACGTCGGTGACGGGAAGCTCAGGAGCAATGCTTGAGACAGAACGGCTAGCTCCTTGAGCCAAAATGGCTACGGACTGGTGGAGTCGCGAGCTGCAGCCGGTGAGCCAATGGATAGTTCTGGTGCCCAACAGCCCCGGCGACTTCGCGCTGAGCCATGCGGGCAGCCTTCATCAACATCGTCGCGAACTTGAGTGATCGGCCTCGCGTCGCCTGCCATCGTAGCTGCCGCCGCCATCTGGCGCTCGACACAGCCCCATCACTCTTCAATCGTCATGCTTGTCATGCCGCAGGCACCGATGCACCGCTGCACCAGGTGCTGACGTTCGAAAGACTTGAAAATGAAGGGCGTGCTGCCTTGCTCGCCCTGAAGCGTTTCTCGGAGTGCTTCCATCTTTAGCACCGCGACTGCATGTTCCCTCATTCGCCCTAGGGCTGGCCCCTGCGCGCCATGAACCACATTGACAACAGTCTCATGATTGCACGAGAATTGCGGAGGACTTGGAACAAAAATACAGTCAACATAATGTCATCTGATTTGTGTGCCGATCCGAGTGGGTTGCAATCGGTGTTTGGATCCCCGTCGTAATCGCAGAGTTTATAACAAACACTGCGCCAAGGTTCACTTGTGCCTGCTATATCATCTCGAGAAGTTCGTGACGTCCTGCTTCTGTGTCGTAGTTCTGATGGCATGTTCGCGAACTCTGTTTTTCCCGACGCGATATCCACATGATTCGGTGCAGGCCCTGCTAGCTCGCGCGCGCCCGCGCGCGCCGATCGGATCACGAATCAAGTGAAAAGAAACCGCGAAGCAGATCCGCAAATCCAGCCGAGAGGGGTGAATGCAGATGATGCGCAAGTCAACGCTGCGCCGCCCGGGCCGAAGAAACGACCCAACAACACTGTCGCAGCACATCACCAGCTGGGACGTCAACTGCACGCGAAGTCTGGCCATAGACGTCGAACACTGGAGGGACGAAGAGGAAGAACAAGGAAGGGAACACGCCAAGGGGAAGAACAAGATGGACAAGACCGGAAACGCGCTGCTGTTCTCTGAACTTTTCCTTTAGTTAGAACCTTAGGTTTGAACATCGGAACCGTTTCGCATGCCATGTTCGCACTGCTAAATTTGGGAGCGAAAGCAGCTACTCCACCACTGCCTCAATTGCCCATGCAGACGAAAAGAAGTCGATGCTCGCATTGATACTGGTTGACGAGGCTTCTAAATGATGATTCGTTCACATGCACTTGCTATGCACAGCGATGATGGTCTTTTTGCAACACGTGGAGTGGAAGACGGGAACGCCCGCGGTGCATCGTTATTACTCCCAAGGATCTGATGCCCAGGGTGGAGAGGGTGGGTGCCTCAAGAACCGTCCTGGACGCAGGTAGCTGCAGGACGGGAAGGAGGTGGAGATATATTGAGGCGTATAGACACGAATACGCCACCGCTGCCACCGCCGCAGGCGTGGCCGTCGCCGCCAGCGTGCCGCGGAGCATCCGCGTCGTCGCCCGTCGACGTCGTCGCCGTTGCTTCCGTCGCCGCCGCCGTTGTCGCCACCGACGCTGCAGCCGCCGCCGCCGCCGCCGCCGCTACCGCCATCGTCGTCGTCGTCGCCGTGATTCGCGTCGTCGCCGCCGCCGCCGCCGTCGTCCACTCTTTCTCGCCAATCGGAAGTCCCTTTGAGGGAGGGCGAAGGCTGAGCTTCGGTGGGGGCGCCGCCGTAGTCGTCGCCGCCGTTGTTGTCCTTTCTGAAGTCTGTAGGGTGTTCCTGGGAGATCTCGTCGCAACGGCCGGACGCGGCTCCGAAAGCTGACCAGGGTGGACCCCGTCGTCGTCGTCGTCGTCGTCGTCGTCGCCGCCGCCGTCGTCGTCGTCGTCGTCGTCGTCGTCGTCGTCGTCGTCGTCGTCGTCGTCGTCGTCGTCGTTGTCGTCACCCTTTCTGAAGTTTTTGGGCTTTCTTCGAGGTACTCGTCGCCACTGCTGGACGCGACTTGAAGTGCTTACCAAGATACACCCCGTAGTCGTCGTCGTCGTCGTCGTCGTCGTCGTCGTCGTCGTCGTCGTCGTCGTCGTCGTCGTCGTCGTCGTCGTCGTCGTCGTCATCATCACCCTTTCTGAAGTCTTTGGGCGTTTCTGGAAGTTCTCGTCGCCACTGCTGGACGCGGCTCGATAGGCTGATGACCAGGGTAGATCCCATCGTCGTCGTCGTCGTCGTCGTCGTCGCCGCCCTTTCTTGAAATTTTGGGCGTCTCTGGAGGTACTCGTCGCAACTGCTGGACGCGGCTCGATAGGCTGACCCCGTCGTCGTCACCTTTTCTGAAGTTTTTGGACGTTCCTGGAGGTACTAGTCGCCACGGCCGGACGCGGCTCGAAAAGCTCACCAGGATGAACACCGTCGTCGTCGTCGTCGTCGTCGTCGTCGTCGTCGTCGTCGTCGTCGTCGTCGTCGTCGTCGTCGTATTCTAAAGTTTTGGGCGTCCCTGCACATCTCGTCGCCACGCCTGGACGCGGCTCCAAAGCCGGCCCGGATGGACCACGGGAGGGTCGGGGACAGATTTTGAGCGGATTTTGCCGCTGGCGATGGGGAGAGGGAGAAGTGAGAGGCAGGAGGAAGCAGAGGGATGATGACGGCGAGGGAGGGCGGATGTGAGGAGAGAGGAAGAGATCGGAGGAGCGAGGAGGGAGGAGGCGGAGGAGGAGGAGGAGGAGGAGGAGGAGGAGGAGGACCTCGCGGTGGCAGTAGAGGCTCTTGGGGTACGAAAACCACTCGTTCCCGATAGACATCGTGACCAGGTTGTGGAACGCTACCAGGACCTCGGACGCCCCCTTGGAAGCAGCGGTGGTGTTCCCCCAGACCCTCTGAGCGAACCGGCGGTATGCGAGGACGTCGCGAATCTCGCCAGCAAACTTGGAGCAGAGAGCCTCCGCGCCCTTCGCGGTCTTCTCATCCATACAATAGTTCAGCACGTTGATGTGGTTGTGCGCTGCTGCGCACTGCGACCCGGCTCAGAAAAGCTCCCCGAGGCCCGTAGCCATCGCCTCGGTCAGCACAGGGGCGTGCAGGGCCCTCATGTGCAGGGTGCACCTGGGCCGCCGACACGCACGAGCAACCCTCGGCAGGAGTGACCTCTGGTGCGCGGCTTTCTGGGGCCGCGGGGGCGCCAGATCCGAGCGCGCAGGCTGCTGCTGGGGGGGGGGCCAGGGTGGGGGGGGGGGCCTGCGGGCCCGCACCGGAGGTCCCTCCGGCCAAGGGTCACGCTTGAGCGTAGCCGACTGGGGCGCAAAGGCACCGACACCGCTGCTGCCCGGACATCTCCCGGGGGGCGATCTGACTGGGACCTCGAGGAGGGGAATCCGGCCGTGGTGACGAGGGAGGCGCAGCCCCTGGGACCTCGCCCCGGGGAGTGTTCTCATCAGCACCCCCAGCTGGCCATCGCTCGGACGTCCATTCCCTGTGTTTTTGTTTCGGTTTCGTGTGTGTGTGTGTGTGTGTGTGTGTGTGTGTGTGTGTGTGTGTGTGTGTGTGTGTGTGTGTGTGTGTGTGTGTGTGTGTGTGTGTGTGTGTGTGTGTGTGTGTGTGTGTGTGTGTGTGTGTGTGTGTGTGTGTGTGTGTGTGTGTGTGTGTGTGTGTGTGTGTGTGTGTGTGTGTGTGTGTGTGTGTGGTTTTTTCGCCAAATGATGAAGGATGCTCCTCGATGGTCCTCGCCGAAGGAAAAATGCACACGTCCGAGCGATGCCAAGCCAGGGGGGGGGGGGGAAATCCGGCCGCGGCGCCGAGGGAGGCGTGGCGCCGCGGACCTCTCCCCGGGTGCGCTCCGACCAGCGTCTCGAGGGGAAGCCTGCCTCGGCGACGCCATCCGCGGGCCACCGGCAGCGCAGCAACTCCACGCTGCGGGGGAGAGGCGGAGCGTCCTCAAGAAAGTCCCAAATCCTTGCCGAACCACTCTACGACGGCGTCTGGCAACAATGTCCCCAGTTGAGAGGTCAACGGCCTGCCGAGCGGGCGAGATGACGAGGGCGAGAAGGTGAATGACGATCCAGACATCTGGCGTTTCAACCTTTTCGATGCGTGGACCTCCAGAGGTCTGGCCCACTTCCACATAGGGCGGGGTCTTCATCCTGAATACTTTCTGACAGTCCTGGGGCCCGTTGAGGGCCCCTGAAGACGAAAAAGGGAAACAACGATGCCGCTCCGATTTTTTCCGGACCCTCAGATCTCTGGGACAGCGACGGCGACGAGGACGATGACGGCGCGGACGAGGACTCGGGGGCTGGCGCAGCGCTATCGGCATGATCCTCCTCTCCCCCGGGCACCCCCCGCACAGCGTTGCGCCGCCAGCCAGAATGGGCATGACGGCGCCCAGGAACTGGGCGCCGAGCTCGAGCTGGTCCGCCCTGTGAGGGGAAGATGGATCCGCGCTGGGCCCCCCCTCCCTGGCGCGCGGGGCGCGCCACGAGCGGCGCCGGAGACGCTGCCAGGGGGGGGGCCCAGCGCAGGTCCAGGAAATCCGCGCGAAGAGCTCCGAAAGTTTACGGTCGTGCCGTTGGTTCTTCCTCTGCCTGTGCGCCATGGTGTGCATCGCGGACCAGTAGGAGCACGTGCGGGGCCACTGGCTGCCCTCGCACGCCCCGAGCCTCGTGGCGGCGCACGCAAGGGGGGTAGCAGGAGGAGGAGCAGGAGGAGCAGGAGGAGGAGGAGGAGGAGGAGGAGGAGGAGGAGGAGGAGGAGGAGGAGGGGGAGGAGAAGGAGGAGGAGGGGGAGGCGGAGGAGGAAGGGGGAAGGCGGAGGGGAAGGGGAAGGGGGAGGGGGGGGGGGGCGGAGGGGTGCGGGCGGCCTGCCAAGGAGGTTGGGGAGCTTCTCGGAAGGCAGGGGCCTTTTCAAGAGGGCCTGGATACAGTGAACTACTGGGTAGATTAAGGGCTGCACAGGATCGAGAGCGCAAGAACACAGTGACTGGGGTCCGCGATGGCAAACGCAGAAGGAGGGGGGAAAGAGGGTGAGGGAGCCCAGAAGTGCCATTGGCGAGGAACAGACGTACCTACTGAGAGGGTGAAGTGGCCAACTGGACTGACGATACGGTGAGGGCATTGGATAAGGAACCATTGGACAAAGGACTCCAGGAACTGGAAGCCGGTGGAGCTCCAATCGTGGAGTGGCAATCGACATCGACGCCGCCCTCATTGGATAAGGCATCCTTCAGGATCTGAGGCCTCCTGGGCACATTCCTTAACGAACGCACTCACCGCAGAGGAAGAAGCAACGGCATAAACATAAACTGTCGACGGTCCGCACGGATTTCTCGGATCTGCGCTAGACCCCCCTGGCGGCGCCTCCGGCGCCGCCCCTGGCGCGCTCCGCGCGCCAAGGAGGGGGTCCAACGCCGATCCAAGAAATCAGCACGGACCTCGGCACATGTATGTCAATGCAATTCTTTGCTCCTCGACAGAAGCCCGGATGGCCTCTGAGAAACCGCCTGGCTTCCCAGAGCCCCCCCCCCTGCTTTCTCAAAGACCTCCCCCCTCGCGCCCCGCCCCCCCTCTGTGCGCGCGCCGCCAAGCCTCTGCTTCACGCTGGGCATGCGCGCCCACTGGGCCTTCGCCAGACTGTCTATCGCCTCCTCGGTGTACGGGGTGCTGAAGGAGGCCTCAGCGAGAGAGGCTCGAGGAGGAGCACGACGACGACGAAGGCGACCGACGAGGAGGACGAGGATGACAACGACGAGGGCAACAGCGACAGCAAGGCAACGACGGCGACGGCGACGGCGACGGCGACGGCGACGACGACGACGGCGACGACGACGACGGCGACGGCGCCTCGGTGAAGTTGCCAGGCAGGCACGCCCACGCCTCCCGGGCGGCCGCGGTGACCCCCGCCCGCCTCTCGGGCTCCGCCACCGGGTCCCAGCCTTCGAGCGCGGCGCCGATGCGGGCGCGGCAGGGCCCGTGGGGGTGGACCTGCGGGAGCAGCCTGGCGAGCTTCACCTCGGCGGCGGAGGGCCAGGCGGGGCCCCGAGGGGGAGCGGGCCCTGGATCGGCGGCACGCCGCGGGGGGGGAGGGAGGGAGGGAGGCAGAGTGCCCCCCCCCCTGTGAGGGGGCGGGCCTCATCGGAAGACTCAGAGGGCCTCGGGCTCTCCGAGTAGCTTTCCGGGTCTCCTTCCAAGACGGGGGCGGCTTCCCAGAAGGCTGGGAGGAGGGCCCCGAGGGGCTCCAACATGGAGAGAGAAGCTGGGGACACCTTGGGCCAGGGGCACCTTCAGCAACCCCCGAGGTGGTGGGGGGGGGAGCCGGAAGAACCCGAAGCTTCCCGAGCCTTCTCCGAAGACGGAGGCGGCTTCTCAGAAGGCTGGGAGGAGGTGGGCCCCGAGGGGAGCGTCGGAGGCCCCCGAACGGTGCGGTGACCACACGGCGTGGTGAGTGCGCGGGGATTCGGGGGCGCCGCACGGTTTCGGGACTCGGGCCGTTCTGCGAGGACGCCTCGGCCGACCGGGGCCTCCGAGGTCCCGAGGCCGTGCGGTGGCGGACCGCGCGGCGAGGTCTCCTGGGATTTCGAGGCGCCACCACCAGGTGGTCCGTCACCCCACGGTTCCCGGGAGCGGCGGCGGGTACAGAACTGTGCTGGCGGTGGAGGAAGCGGGCCCAGGATCCAGGTCAAGGTCACCCGAAGACTTCGCGCATCGCGCCCCGCGATGCGCGACGCGCGGTTGTCTTCGCGCCATCGAGCCGCCCCCTTGGAAAGGGACAGCCGCTCTGACCAGGGCCAGGGCGCGGGAAGCGCGGTTGTCTCCGCGCCCCAGGGGGGGCCTGGTGGGGAAGGCCTGCGAATTATGAGGAACCCATGGGTCGCCAGAAACCCCATAGGGAATCTGGCGACCTATGGGTTTCCCATAATTCGGAAAAACGGGGAACCCATAGACAGACGATTGCCCCCGGGGCGACTCGGCGCCGAGATTCCGAATTACGGGGAACCCATAGGTCGCCAGAAACCCCTAGGGAATCAGGCGACCTATGGGTTTCCCCTAATTCGCGGCGGCGAGCGGGCTCCAGATTCCGAATTATGGGAACCCATGGGTCGCCAGAACCCCCTCGGGAATTTGGCGCCTAGTTTGCGGCGGCGAGCGGGGTCCAGATTCCGCATTATGGGAACCCATAGGTCGCCAGAACCCTGGGCCCCGCCCGCTCGCTGCCGCGAATTATGGGAAACCCATACGTCGCCAGATTCAGTAAAAGGGTTTCTAGCGACCTATAGGTTTCTCATAGTTTGCAGCGGCGAGCGGGGTCCAGATTCCAAATCATGGGAAACCCATCGGCCGCCAGAAACCCTTAGGGAATCAGGCGACCTCTTGATTTCCCATAATTCGCGGCGGCGAGCGGGGTCCAGATTCTGAATTATGGGAAACCCATCGGTCGCCAGAAACCTGATGGCTTTCTGGCGACCTATGGGTTTTCCAAAATTCGCGGCGGCGAGCAGTGTCCAGATTCCGAACTGTAGGAAGCCTATAAATCGCCAGAACCCCTTAGGGAATCTGGCGACCTATGTGCTTCCCATAATTCGAAATGACGGGAAACCCGTGGATACACGATCGCCACCAAGGCGGCTCGGCGCCGAGATCTCGACTTGTGGGAAGCCCATAAGTCGCCAGAAACCGATCGGACATCTTGCGAACTCGCGGCGGCGAGGGGGTCCAGGTTCCGAATTCTGGGAAACCTATGAAGTCGCCAGATTCACTAGGGTTTCTGGAGATCGATGGGTTTCCTATAATTCGCGGCAGCGAGCGGGGTGTGCCGAACTACGGCCAACCCATAGGTCGCCAGAAACCTCTGGGGAATTTGGTGCCCTATGGTTTCCCATCATTCGCGGTGGCGATCGGTGTCCAGTTTCTGAATTCGTGGAAACCTATACGTCGCCAGATTCCCTTTGGGTTTCTGGCGATCTATGTGTGTTCCAATAACTCGCGGCGGCGAGCGGGGTCCAGATTGCAATTATGGGAAGCCCATAGGTCGCCAGAAACCTCCTCGGGAATCTGGCGACCTATGGGTTTCCCGTAACTCGCGGCGGCGAGCGGGGTCAAACCAGCCAGAATCGGCCCAAATCTCACAACATCTGCCAAAATCTGCCCGAATCGGCCCAATCGGCCAGAATCTGCCAAAACCGGCAGCGGCTGCGTCCGAAACTGGGGGACGTACCAAAGCCCAACGCCAAATTAAATAAGAAAGAAAAATGTGTTCAGGGAGCCGATTTCGGGAGCCACTCAGGTTCAGCTGGGCCCGGGCCCGGGCCCGGGGCCAGAGGCCGGGAGAGATGCGAACCGCTTGGGAGCGCCTGGGAGCGCCTGGGAGTGCCTAGGAGCGCCATCTATGGGTTTCCCATAGTTCTGAATCATAGAGAGAGCGTGACCCACCGCCGCTTTACTGTTGAAAATTCCACACCCTCTTCCTCCGGAGCCGGGGGGCCCCACATCCCCCCCCCAAAAAAATCCCCCCCCCCCTTGCTGGACCCCCCCCCTCTCCCCCCTCCCCCCCGGCAAAAAACCCCCCCCCCACCCCCCCCCCCCCCTCCCCCAGAAAACCAAAACCAGAGAGGGTCCACTACAGGTTCGACCCCCTCCCAACCCTTCCGAAAACCGGGGGGGGGGTCACTACTGGTTCGAACCCCCCCCCCCTCGAAAACCGGGGGGGGTCACTACCGGTTCGAAACCCCCCCCTCGAAACCGAGGGGGGTCACTACCGGTTCGAACACCCCCCCCGAAAACCGGGGGGGGTCACTACGGTTCGAACCCCTCCCCCCCCCGCCCCCACGCTCACCGCCAGCAAACAACTCTGGGTCCCTACCACCGTCCGCACAATATCCCCCACTGCTGTCCCCAGCACCACTGTCCTCACCACCACTGTCCCCGCTGGTCACCGCTGGTCCCACCACCGTCACCACTGTCCTCACCAGTGCCCCACCACTGTCGCACTGTCCCCACTATCCCCGCAACTCTTCCCACCACGGGGTTCCACTCCCCACTGTCTCCACGGGCCCAACCACTGTCCCACTGTCCCCACTGTCCTACTCTCCCCGCCGCTGTACCACTGCGCTGTCCCACTGTTCCCACCACTGTCCCAACAGTCCCAACCACTGTCCCTACTGCACCTCTGTCCCATTATCCCACCGCCGTCCTCGCCACCGCCCTCACCACTGTCGCCATCACCGCTGTACCCTCCACTGTCCCACTGTTTCCACAACATTCCCACTGTCCCCACACCACTGTCCTCACCACCACCGTCCCCACCACTGTCCCACTGTCCCCACGGTTCCCACTGTCCCCACCACTGTCCCTACTGTACCTCTGTTCCATTATCCCACCGCCGTCCTCGCCACCGCCCTCACCACTGTCGCCACCGCCACTGTACCCTCCACTTTCCCACTGTTTCCACCACATTCCCATTGTCCCCACTTCACTGTCCCCACCACCACCGTCCCCACCACTTTCCCACTGTCCCCACTGTTCCCAACATTGTCCCCGCTGTCCCCACCAATGCCCCCACCAGTGTCTCACTGTCCCCACTCTCCCCGCCATTGTCCCACCACAATCCCACTCTCCCCACCTTCCCCACGGTCCCCACCACTGTCCCACTGTCCCCACTGTTCCCACCACTGTGCCACTGTCCCCGCCGCTGTCCCACTGTGCTGCCCCACCCTCCCCACTGTCCCCATCACTGTCCCACTGTACCCACTGTCCCCACCACTGTCCTCACTGTACTACTGTCCCACCACTGTCCGCACCACCGCCTTCACCACTGTCCCCACCACTAACGTCCCCACCACTGTCCCACTGTCCCCACCACTGTCCCGCTGTCCCCTCACCACTGTCCCCACCACCACCGTCCCCACCACTGTCCGCACCACTGTCCGCACCACTGTCCCACTGTCCCCGCACCACTGTCCCCACCACCACCGTTCGCACCACTGTCCCAACATCCCCACCATTCTCCAACTGTCCCGAGGAGCGGGCACCGTTTGCCGGGGTCCGACCGGGTAGTGACCCCCTCCGGTTTTCGAGGGGGGGGGGGTTCGAACTGGTAGTGACCCCCCCCCGGTTTTCGAGGGGGGGGGGTCGAACCGGTAGTAACCCCCAGTGACCCCCATGGTTTTCCGCCAGCAGCGGTAGAACAGGCTCTTTCGAATGATGGGGAACCCATAGGTCGCCAGATTCCCTAAGGGTTTCTGGCGATCTGTTGGTTTCCCATAATTCGCGGCGGCGAGCGGGGTCCAGATTCCGAATTATGGGAAACCCATAAGTCGCCAGAAACCTCTAAGGGAATCTGGCGACCTGTTGGTTTCCCATAATTCGCGGCAGCGAGCGGGGTCCAGGTTCCGAATCATGGCAAACCCATAGGTCGCCAGAACCCCAAGGAATCAGGCGACCGATGGGCTTCCCATAATTCGCGGCGGCGAGCGGGTCCAGGTTCCGAATCATAAGAAACACACAGGTCGCCAGAAACCTCCAGGGACTCTGGCAACCGATGGGTTTCCCATAATTCGGAATTGCGGGAAACCCGTAGATAGACGATTGCTCCCAGGGCGACGTGGCGCCGAGATACCGAACTATGGGAAACCCATGGGTCGCCAGAAACCCCCAAGGAATCAGGCGACCTATGGGTTTCCCACAATTCGCGGCGGCGAGCGGGGTACAGATTCTGAATTATGGGAAACCCATAGGTCGCCACAACCCTTAGGACATCTGGCGACCTATGGGTTTGCGGCGGCGAGCGGGGTGCATGTTCCGAAATATGGGAAACCCGGAGGTCGCAAGATTCCCTGGATGTTTCTGGCGACCTATGGGTTTCCCATAATTCGCAGGCGGCGAGCGGGGTCCAGATTCCGAACTGCAGGAAACCCATAGGTCGCCAGAAACCTCTGGGGATTCTGGCGACCTATGGGCGGGAAACCTGTAAATACACGATTGCTCCCGGGGCGACTCGGCGCCGAGATTCAGAACATGGGGAACCCATAAGTCGCCAGAAACCTTCTCAGGGAATCTGGCGACCTCTGGATTTTCCATAATTCGCTGCAGCGAGCGGGGTCCAAATTCCGAAGTACGGGAAAACCATTAGTCGCCAGAAACCTTTCGGGAATCTGGCGATCGTTGGGTTTCCCATAGGTCGCGGCGGCGAACGGGGTCGAACCGGCCAAAATCATCCAAAATTGAGAACATCTCCAAAATTCTGCCCGAATCGGCCAGAATCTGGTAGAATCTGCCAAGACCGGCCAAAATCGGCCGCGTCCGGGTCCGAAACGAGCTCGGGACGCACCAGAGCCCCAAACCAAATGAAATAATAAAGAAAAATGTGTTTGGGGAGCCGTTTTCGGGAACCATTCGAGTTCTGCCGGGGCCGGGGCCGGGCCCGGGGCCCGAGGCAGGGGGAGCTGGGAACCGCTTGGGAGCGCCTGGGCACGGCAGTCGTCCATTTATGGGTTTCCCGCAATTCTGAATTATGTGAAATCCATAGGTCGCAGATTCCGAAGTTTCTGGCGACCTTTGGGTTTCCTATAACTCGCAGGCCGAATTATGGGAAACCGATAGGTCGCCAGATTCCCGAGGGGTATCTAGCGACCTCTAGGTTTCCCATCATTCGCGGTGGCGAGCGGGGTCCAGACTCCAAATTATGGGAAGCCCATGGGTCGCCAGAAACCCATAGGAAATCTGGCGACCTATGGGTTTCCCATAACTCGCGGCGGCGAGCGGGGTCCAGGATCCAAATCATGGCAAACCCATAGCTCACCAGATTCCCTGTGGATTTCTGGCGACCGATGGGTTCCACTCAGTTCCAGGACAAGTTTTTTACCTAACAGCGAAGACTGATAGGTTTCTAGTAGGGTCAAAAGAGAGCATCTTGACGCCCCAGGGGGGTCTGGGCGCGATCCGGGGGAGGATGCCGGGGACTCTGTTTTTAGCAAACAGTAACGCACTTCGTGGTCTTCGAGTTCCCAGAACTCCATTCCTGGGCATGACTTTGACCGCCCAGAGCCAACTGTAGGCCACTTCGTGTTCTTCGAGTTCCCAGAACTCCATTCCTGGGTATGATTTTGAATGCCTGGAGCCAACTGTAGGCCACTTCGTGGTCTTCGAGTTCCCAGAACTCCATTCCTGGGCATGATTTTGACCGCCCGGAGCCAACTGTAGGCCACTTCGTGGTCTTCGAGTTCCCAGAACTCCATTCCTGGGCATGATTTTGAATGCCCGGAGCCAACTGTAGGCCATTTCGTGTTCTTCGAGTTCCCAGAACTCCATTCCCGGGCCACATTTTGAATGCTGAGGCATGCTGCTGAGGCTGCAGGCTGAGGCTGAGGCTGATGCAGGCTGAGGCAGGCTGAGG